>LOJH01009095.1:0-27757 GCA_001685095.1 Ellobius talpinus
GGAAAATTTTTTAATAACAATAAAAAAGTGTCTGAAATTAAAAAAAAAGAAAGAGTCTGATGGTGACTTACTCATGGAACAATTGTACAGTCAGTCTTAGCTTTTGGAAGAGTTTGTTATGCAATCTCTAAATATTAATAAGAATAATTTTGAGTTGTATCTAAAGAATGGTGTAAGACTCATAAAAGATCATGTATTGTTGAATTTTCTCTTCTTAGAAGATTTGTGGTATTTCTACCTATGTGATATGTGTGTGGGTTTGTGCACATGAATGCAGGTATCCACAGAGGACAGGTATAGCATATGTCTTGGAGCTGATGTTAGAAGCAGCTGAGAGTCATCTGACATGGGTGTTGAGACCTACACTTGGGACTTCTAATATGAGCTTTTAACTACTGAGCTATCTCTCCAAGCCCTGTTCTTGCATTATTTATTCAATAGGTTAGCTTTTCAGATTTTAACGTGGCTGTATCTATAAAGGTATGTAATTACCAATGACATCACCAGTCATCGCAAGAAGTAAAATGTCAGAACTCATATTTGGTTATTTATTTTAATGAACCCTCCCATTGAAATTTCTATTGATTTTGTGTGTGTGTGTGTGTGTGTGTTCTTTTAGTACTGGGAAAGGAATATCACTAATGTTTTTAAGCCAAAGTTTTTTTTACTCATAATAAAACTTGTAAGTCTACAATTAAATTATTTTTAACGCAATGTATAAAGAAGAAAACGGAGCATCTACAATCATCCTGTCCAGCCCTTCCCTTAGAAACAGCATTTCATAATCACTTCTTGTCTTTTTTCTATAGGTGTTTTCCTTTGCTTCTCCTGTCAAGCTACCTTCGGATTACCTTCCTTTCTGTCCATTGCTTAACATGTGTGATCACACTGTGTATGTAATTGTGTGTGCCGCCCTGTGTCCAACAGTGCTGATTCGTAAAACACTCTTCATTGTTAATTATTACATAAATATTCTATTGTGCAAGTATACCATAATTTACTTCCTGTAATTCAGGATACTTAATGAGGTTTTATATTTCACTGCATAACTTATACTGTGATAAACATTCTTGATTTCAATTTTTCTTCTTTTTCTAATTATTTCCTAATGATAGATTTCTGTAAATGGAATTAGTGGTTACTAGCTACAAACATTTTAAAAACCTTCCAAGCAAACTGTGGTATCCATCCAATTATATGGTTAGATGTAAAAGGAAATGTTGATTATTGTATCCATAATAAAATTTAAAAAGCCAAATATTAACAGATGTCATTTATTAATTTGATGATAAAGAATCTCAAAATAAACAATTACAAACATTTTCAAATTTTTCTAAATTATTAACCCCATTAAAACTGCCCTGTAAGTGACAATTTTTGTTCCCAGTACATCTAAGTACAAAAATTTGGACTGGTTTAACATACTACATCCAAAACACAAGTTCCTTGACAAATGAGGGAAAACTTTCTCATCTTGAAACAACTGTGTTTTTATAAAGGCCTCTTTGACATTTTGAAACAGAGATATAGGACACATTTTTAGCATCAAGTCCAAGGTTTCAGAGTGTCTTAAAGAAAGTTCTCGCTCTGTGTTTTTCCTCAAGGAACAGTGGCCTGAGCCCAAGGACTGGGGTAAAGGATACTGACGCACAGCTCAGTGAAGTCTACTGGGAAACAGAGTCAGCTGGGGGGCCATGAACGTCCTGGCAGAACTTTGGACAATAATACATGCTGATCTACTTAAGAAAATGGAATTTATGGAACTTTGGTCTTCCAAGAAATACCCTTTTAAAATGAAGTGTAGCATTTTTAGTTTGTTTCTTTTCTTGTGCTACAAAAACTCACCTCAAAATCAGAAGTTTTCAAGCTGCTTATTTCAATACACATCGTCTTGCACATTTCTCCCATGGCTTCTAGAACTGAACCATCTGAGCTCACACCACAGACCCACTATTTACTCCCTGAGTGACACACTGTAAATCAGGTCCTTGCTGATATCTGTCTCTTAAGGTTAGTGTGAGATTATGCCAAATAACACTTGCAAAGGCTTAGACCATGTGGTTTACCTGACACACAGTGCTCGCTCATCCTCAGAGCTGACAAGAGCCAACAACTGCTGGATCCCGGGAACATGGCACTTGTACACAGAACCTGAATGTGACAAGATAAAGCTATATGATCACACAATATAACATGTTCCGTGAGCAGACGGTAAAGAAAATTACTAGACCTCCATGGATGAAGCAGGTATTGAAGGATAATTGTATGACTGGCTTCCTCACAGCAGAGGTGGGGCTTCAGACCTACATTAAAGAAGACAGAAGGAAAGCCCAGCATGGAGGCACTGACTGTAGTTCTGGTACTCAGGAGGCAGAGGCAAACTGATCTCTATAAGTTAGAGGCCAGCCTGGTCTACACAGTGAGTTCTAGAATAGTCAGGATTACATAGAGAGACCCTGTCTCAAAATACATACACACACCACACACACAGACACACACACATATGCACGCACAAATAAATAAATGAATAATGAATCTGTTACAAAACTTAAGAAGCAATTAAACAATAGAAATGTAGAGAGGGGTTGTTGATGGGAAAAATGAGTAGATCAGTTGGGCCAACAAAAACGTTTATCTTTACATGAACCAGGTCTTGAAGAGCCTTACAGAGAAAGAAACTCTGGAAAACCCTGGGTATTGAGAGAAGGAACAGATGAGAATAAACGGTTGGGAGATGACCTCGTGATTCAGAGACAGTCTCCCTATATATTCCAGGTCATCCTCAAACTTCGCTCTTTCCTTCTCAGCCTCCTGTGTACGGAGAAGATCACAGGCCTGAGACACCCGCCCAAGTCAGACTGGGGATATTAAAAAGGATACAAAAGTGATATAAGTTGCAGAGCTTTTGAAACATTTCAGAACCAGTTCTGAGATATTTCTTTCTGACCAGGATCTGGTGAATCCGTGTTTTCCCTGCACAATGATGCTTTTCTCATTTCCACCTGTAACTTGGGGGACAAAACAAACAAACAAACAAAAGAAGAACTTATCTAGACTAGTCAATTAATTTTGCTGTTAAGTCTTATGTCTTTAAAAAGAAATTGCTAATAACATTTATTTATTTGTTTTGGAAGGCAAGAGGCACACTTACAGAGGACAGAAGACAATTGTGGGAGTCAATTCTCGGGAACTAAACTAAGATGGTCAGGCTTCATGGCCTTTATCTATTGAGCCATCTTGTCAACCCAAATCTTTATTTTTCAGAGAGAGAGAGAGAGAGAGAGAGAGAGAGAGAGAGAATATGTACATATATTTATGAACATAGACTTATAAAAATATCATATGTGTAGTTAAATGATTTTCAGCTGAAACACTGTGAGTCTAGATATGTAGTAGTGATTTCTTCCGATAAACAGAGCTATCTGATTAGCAGACAGCCCACTCTGCTAAGACTGGAGAACTTGATTATATGCTTGATTATATGCGTCCTTGAGGGGTTTCAGGAAAAGTTCCATTTTTAAACCACACAACCCAGAGCCACCTCTAAAAAAGGCTACAGGACATTTTTCTTGGAATCTTGAGCTAAGTCACAATCAACTGTCTTTTTTATTGTTTTTATTAGATTTTCAAAATTACCATATAAAGTAAGGGATTTCATTATTACATGGTTTCTATTACATTCTTATGCACATATTTTGTGTATGCTCATCTTGCTTCCCGCTGCTCCTCCCTTTCCCTGCCTACCTCCATCTCCATTTCCCACCCCCAGTGCACAAAGGAATTGGTAGCTGGGTGTGCTCTTCTAAGACAATTCAAAAACTAAGATGAGCCAATGATTTTTCAGAATCAGTATAATTATAAACATGAGGTAATTGGCTAAAATATGTATGATATGTTTTCCTTGCCCTAAAGGTTTTTAGTGAAATTTTCTTTCCCTTGTAAAGTCTATTACCTTAGAAGTATAATGAGATTGGCACAAAGGCAGTAGAGAGAGACATGTCTATTTTTCAATCCAAAAATAATCTTTGTGGGTATAATTCACTCTGTAAGTGCATCAGAGGACTGTTTTTGAAATCCTTCTGTTATTGTGATTGTGTGATATTATGAAGCTTTGCTGTGGAATTACTGTTGACCCCAGCAAGTCTCTCCAAGTCACTGAACCTCAGTTTCCTGATTTATAGAAGGTTAAAAAAACAAAACAAAAAAAAACAGCAGGCGGGTGAGGAGGGAGCATCCTATTAAATGCTCATGAGGTTTTGTGCAAAATATAAAATGTTGATAATCACTTTCCTAGCAAGAGATTTTTTTGTTGCAAAATTACATGGCTTGCTCTGTTCTTTAGTTCAGGTCAAGAGGTATTCTCTTTCCTGGATGTACTGTGTGGTAGAGTAGCCTTCCCAGCTTCAGTGCATAGTCTGAACCCCAATGAGTGTTCTGTTACTGTGGCACTTCTCCTCCAAGGTGAGCCCACACTGATTAGAATAATGAAGGCCCAACCTGCCAATCTCAGAGAACTGATTGACGTTTTAGTAACGTGGGTGATTCTGGGAGAGGCTACGGATGGCAGGCACTGACTGTGTCCATGGAGTCCTTTTGTTCTTTTCTCATTGCCCGTTCCCCCTGTCATTCTTCTCAGCCACTCCCTCATGCTCCCTGGACTTGTACAAACGAACACCATGCCTCAACATTTCCTCTCGATAAAAATCCGTTAGCCCCACCTTGCTCTACATTTTCAGTCTGCCATTTGCTAACATATTACATGGCCAGCTGAGCCACCAAGCTAGAATAAACAGAATGCACTTTAGCATACAGGGATATTTTGCAAGAGATATATTCTCGAGTCTTGGAAACTTAACTGTGTGTTACCATATTGTCTTCCTTATGCTCCTTCTGTTTCTTAATTTCACACATCTCTCCTTTCTTTGAAGAAATTCTCCTCCAATGTGTTAAGAAACTGAGTCATGTCCTAAATTCTGTTCAAAAAACTCAAGAGACTGGGAGGCAGCAGTCCTCTGCCGAGAGATCTTGTCTCCCCGTCTGTTCCTCAATTCAGTCACTGCACCTGAGTTAATACAGGACAAGGGGCCCTGCGAATTCTTGTGCTGTGTGCAAGCAGACATTATTCCAGGTTTTCAGCTGTGAGCCATGGTGTAGACACACACCAATCATCTGGTAGGCTCGAGGTTCCTTTCGGGTGAAATGGTTTCCCACTAAAGCTGGAGGCATCTCAGCTGTGAGAGATCGCCTGATTCTCGGAGAAGCAGTGAGTGAGGACCGCACCTGTCAGGAAATGATCCCTAAGAACACTGTTCCCTGGCAGGAGATGCAGAGAAATAGCCGGCCCTCCCATCAGCAGATCGCACGACCACCATAGACTTCTCAGCCAAATCAAATGTTAAGGTCTATTTGTTTATCCTAAATCAGTGAGGCTCAGCAAGTTGTGTGCTGTGTTGGCCTTTCAGGCTAATTGTGTCGCTAAAACATTTCTCTTCAAGGACTGGAGTCTCTCCCTTCTCTGAAATAAAGAACTGAGCTATAACTACAAACTGTTATTGAAGCAGTAATTTTTTCACCTTCATAATTCTGTTTCTAGGCTCCATTCTGCGCTGTCCTGACATATGTTAATCAATGCATTTGTTCCCACACAGCTTGACTATTGCATTTCTCTGGTGGCTGGCTTATCATCATCTATAATTATTCCGACTCCAATTAATTCTGAACTTCTTCGCAAGGTTATTTACTGGCTTTAAGCAATAAGACAACATGGCACCTCTTTGATTTCTGATCATCTGGTCAACTACAAATTGAATTCAGTGCCCTCTCCTTTGCCTGGAAGTCTATCTCTGTGACCCTCCTCACAACTTGTGTTCACTGGCCTGTCTGATGAGGGAGGGAAATTATTCTAGTAAGATAAATATTCTCACAATGGCATTATTTTTGGGGTTTTTTGTTTGTTTTTTGTTTAACCTTTGTTTTTAGGTAGGTATCATGTAGCTGGACTGACCTCAAGCTCCCTATTGTAGTGGAGACTGACTTTAAAGTCCTGATCTCCCCATTGCCATCTCCCAAGAGCTTAGATGGCAGGCAGATGACACCCTAGGTGACACCCATGATGGCGTTCTTGAAAACTACAGAGGAAACCCTGGCAGTAGTGTTTGAACTGACAAGAGGAAGAGAGGAACTTCAAAGCCAGGGGTGTGTTCCTCCACAAGCACTCTCTGATCTGGACATGTCATAGTGAAAGGGAAGCAACCTGTCCAGGGTTCCAGGTCATTGGGTCCTGTCATCATCGTGGCAGTTACTAGGGAAAAAGATTGTGAACTCCCACAACACAGGCAGAGGGAGACCCAGAGGGTAAATAAGGACTACTAATGACATCAGAAGGGTCAGAGGCAGGAGCCAAACTGGGATTCTGTTCGTACAATTAGAAAAGAACTTATAGGTTAGTAAATGAAAGTTGATGCATTTTAGGACTGGACATATAGATAAGTGGTAGACCATGTGCCTAGTTTCCCCAAGTTCCCAGGATCAATCTCAGCACTGTAATAATAATAACAATAACAATTTTTAAAAGATTATTTACAAGTTCTCATGCATATGCAAGTGAAAATAATGTATCTTGAATATGAAAAAATCAAAATCAAGGACACAGAGCCAAACCATTCTTGAAAGAAACTGATTGATAGTTAAGAGTAAGACATGGTAATAGAACCACATACATCCTTCCTCCTCTCCTTAGAGATCCAGGTACTGTCTGTAGTAAATGCTCAACTCCATCCTCATGGTGTAGAAGCATAAAATATGCCCTAGGAAAAACTGTCTTTACAGAAACAAGATATCCCTGAACCCCACACATCAATGTTTCCACATATAGGGTGACACCATGTCTTAGAGACTGAAGAAAAAGTTGTTTTGTTTTGTTTAATGATAGGGGTGCTTGTGAGTACACATGTACCTTCGTGCATATCACATGAATGCCAGAAATCAGCGTTAGGGTCATTGTTTTAGATTCTATCTACTTTGGGTTTGATTTGATTTTGTCTTTGAGCCAAGATCTGTTATTTTCCTAGACCTAGCAAAGTATTCTAGGCTGGCTAGTCCCTCTCTGCCTCCCCAGAACTGGAATAACAAGCATCTAGCACTATGCCCAGGACTTTTATAAATATTCTGAGAATTCGCGTCAGGTTATCATGCTTATGTGGCAGGCGCTTTACCTGCCTTCACCAGTACTGTTGTTGTCATCACAAACTTCAGGGCGCACAGCGAAGCTGAGCACCTGCAAAGATCCTGGAGCAGACTCACATGGACACATCTGCACTAGAATTCTGACCTTAAATGACATCTCCATGAGAAACACTTGATTTGGCAAAGGTAAACTGTGTGTTGTTAAAAATCGAAATGTTGACTTCCATTCTGACTCAGAAAATCAGCAATAGGACACAGAGAGGATCAGGCTCTCTAAAATGAGTTGAGTATTGACAAGAACACTGAATATAGTTCTTCTACTTCATTTGCTAAGCAAGCACCTTGATGTCCCCGGACCTTGGCTTTTATCAATAAATACAAGCTTCCTTCTCTAATTCCATTGTTATAATGATTTCAAGAATGCATGGAGTGGTTTAGGATATGGTTGTGCAGACCTGTGGCATCTAATACAAGACCACATGCATAATGCTAAACTGTCTTCTTAGACTTTTTTTAAGGTAAGAAGCCAGCAGAGTGGCTCAGCGTGTAAAGGAACTTGTCACCAAACCTAGTGCTCAGAGTTTGATTCCCCAGAACCCACATTGGAAAAGGAGAATCAGCTTCTACGAGCTGTCCACGGGTCTTTGTGCACTGTGGCACATTCATGCATAATCATACAGCCATATAACAAATAAATGCTTTGTAAAGGTAGACAAGATGTAGAAAAATATTACATTTTACCTAGTATGCATAAAAACCTATCATGGGGACTGGAGAGGCGGTTCAGTGGTTAAGAGCACTTGTTGCTCTTGCAAAGGACCTAGGTCCTATTCCCAGAGCCCACATGGTATATCACAATGACCCAGCTCCAGGGGATCTAACACCCTCTTCTAACCTTCATGGTCAATAGACACACACCTTGTCACATACAATCATACAGGCAAAACTATCATACATACAAAGTAAAGCTTAGTTTTTTAATCTAGCACTTCTATGTGTAATAAACATTTAAAATAACCAATGAGGTATTCTGTGTTCCTTTTCTGCTAAGTTTTTAAAAAATCTGGTGTGTGTTTTCTTCTTCCAGTGCCTCTCAGTTCAGGCCATTGGCATTTTTAGCACTCAACAGCCAGATGTAGCTGGTGTCAGATTTTCTGGACAAAGAAATAGGTGTAGACGGCAAACAGAAAGAACATGCTCTTCTCATATCCTCGACTGCCCGCAGGTTACTCATCGGTGTGGTCTTCCTCCTGCTGTCTGCCCTTTAAACATTTAGACCCTTGACACATGCAGAACAGGGTCTCCTATCACTTCTCAGTACCCAGTTAGACAGGATTTCCCTGACCACACTAACCAGACTTAACTGAATTCAGAATTAAATTACCTGTACCTTCTTTACACTAAAAGCCTAGTTATCTAAAAATGAATGCAACAAAAAGATGGGCATTTGCTTGTGTCTCTTTAGCAAGTTGTAAATGGGGCATTTTCCAAATAGCTATGCAATAAATTCTGATTACCCAGGAGATCTGTTTATTTTAGTGTCTCCCTCAAAATGAGGAAAGACTTTGAAGAAGCCCAGCAGAAGAATCCATCAGTCGCACAATTGGTAGAAAATGATGAAGCTCTGTTGGTGGCCCATTGATGCTTATAATTAATGTAGGCTTCATCATTAGCATGCCATATGAATTCAGATCTTCTCATTTGCTCTTTCCCTCCTCTGCCGAAACAAAAGAATTCTTTTCTCTGCTAGTGTTTTGAATCTTGTCAATCAGAGAAAAATCTTTTGAAAGAATATACATGTATGAAATGTCATAATGAAATATACAATTAATTTCCACTAATAACTACGACATTGAATGTCAAATATGTTTAAATGGTATGCAGCTGAGGATAGTGGTGCCTTGCATCTGTGATGCCAAAGCACAGGCAGCTGAGACAGGAGGATTGCCAAACTGAGCTACACAAATGTAGGTCCTGTGCTGTACAGTAAGACTGCATGAGAAGCAAATGAATATATAATATAGTGCTATCTATATGTGGCTGTTGTGCCCTGTGCCTTTGGTGCAGAAAGCAAAAGATGGAAACCTTTCAGAATTGACACACCTCTTTCTCTGAGTATGTTGAGCTGAGTTCATTGAGAACTAATATCAATACATTTCTAGATCTCAAGACTGTGGAGACACCTAATGCCTGTGTGACTCCCATTAAGGCAGATACTCACAGGGTGCCTCCCTCTGCAGAATCCAGTCCCACCGATTAAAGCTGGCACTACTTGGAGACAAGCAGATCTGTCTGGAGACCACCAGCAGTTTGGGGAAAATATGGAGTTTGTCTGATTCAGTTTTCCAACGTAGAAAGCCTTGCCTTTCCAAATGAGCTGCCTGCCTTTTGTTGGCGTGCAACCGCTAGGCAATGGTGGTTGTGTTAGTTTTGATACAACTGAGTCAGACTCTATGACCCTCCTTGACCCTCACCCCACAATTCTTTGTTACTGCCACATATGTGCACACACACGTGTGCACACGTGCACACACACACATACACACACAATCATATCACATCACATCTCCTCAACAACTATTGGCTAGGACATGAAAAACAAACATTTTTCTGAACAATATACTTTGGGGCATTACCTAGAAATATTGATCTAGATAAAGGCAAGAGAAGCTAATGAATTTCAATCCATCTGGCCTGCTAACGAGGGTCTTGTGGAGGCTGGACCACCTATTGATTGACCTGTTTAGTATCTTAAAGCAGTGCCTCCACATGGGTAACACCCACCCCACCACCTACGCCAAAGAGTAATGACATTGTTTGTTTTACACATGCCAGGAGGAAATGTCTGCTGAGTCCCTAGATGGCAAAGGTGCAGCAAGGGCTCTCCCTCTCCCTCTCTGGTAACAAGAAAGCCGGTCCTCCAGATGATAGGGTCCGTCCCCTTCCTGCAGGTAACTGTCAGTCAGGGGGTGTGTGAGCTATGATAATTCCATCTGTGCCCTTGCAACTGTCAGCTGCATTGTTCTGCTCAGTGTGCTATGGATTGTGGAAAACAAGCAGGACGGATGATTTTACGTAATTGCTCTGACAGAGACTGATGACTACAGTAACAACAGTCAGTTAGAGTTAAGGAGTGGCCTCAGCATATGGTCTACATTTGATGTGGGGAGAAGGAGGGGGAAGGAAGGAGAACGCTTTATAATTTTACAGATTGCTTTATGTTTTCTGATGGCTGAGTTTTCCTTTCCTTCACTTGATTTGGAAAATATCACCAACAGAACCATGAAGGAATCTAAATATTGCTACAGAGAAAGCTATTCAAAGAGCATATTTAACTGCTATTAAGATAAGCCATGAAATGATTAGTGTCTGTAAGACTGATAATTATTCATTGCCATAGCAGTTATTGTTCTGTGTATTGGGGTTTGTTTTCAAGTCCGTGTGTTCAGTGATCACCTTTGTGAAACGCTGGCTGGGCACTGATTTCACAAAGACACTGCTTCTCTTCTGAGAGAGGAATCAGAAACAGTTAGCTGCTCCCAGTCCAAGCAATATGACTTTTCACCCAGCAAAAATGCCTTAGCAAATGATGAAACTTAAACATCTTTTCTAAAACCCTGAATGTTTTGTAGTCAATATAATTCACCTTAATGAGAGAAACAGTAAAAGTACATACATAAATTACACACACATACATACCTGTCTTAAATTTGAAAGGACTCTGGCTTTGTATGTAGAAGCACAAAGTAATAGATTTCATTCTTGTTGGGCATTTAAATATTATACTATTATTATTGTTGATTTTTCTTACAATATCTCTAGAAATGGCCCATGAGATTGTATGTAAGGAAATGGACTAGAAAGCTCCTCAAGGATAATTGAAATGATAGTGATTTTTAAAAATAAGTGTTAATATTCTCGATAAAATAATTAAATACCAGATAAATAGAAAAGGCTCAGGAATAAAAATTAGAGTAATAATTTAACGCTTGAAGCGTGAGCCAGAAAGAGTACTTCTGAAGGACATTAATTACATGTGTGCGAGCTATTGTGGGGCACACAATGGCGGATCCATTTGCCAGCATGGTCGTGGTGCCCCCGGTATTTTGCTCATTACTTTGTAAACCTCTTCCGTGCTACCTTGAGCTTGGTGCTCTTTTAAACCTCCTTCTGTTTGATATCAGTTAGGGTTAAGCAAAATAATTTTCACCAAATTTCTACCTAAGCTAGGAGAAGTACTGGGCTACATGCTTTCTGCTGTTTGCTGTTACGAAGAGTCAAAGAATTAGCAAGAGGGTTAGATGCATTGCTGTAATTTCCAAACTAAGAAGAGCCGTAAGAGAGCTGCTTATACCAGTCAGCTTCAGAAGTTATTTTCACGCACAAAGAGATCTGAGTCTCGGGAACTCTCGCGGTATCAAGAGCCTTTCTCTTAGTGATTTGGGTCGTGACCCGCTGATGAAGAAATCTAAGTCTTATTACTAGCTGACTTTCCCACTGTTGCAAGCCATCCATACTAAACAAAATTCTCTACTGGGAAAACGGGCAATTATTCAGGAACACTGTGGAAATTGGTTTTAAATAGCACAGTGGCTTCAGATTTTTTTAGTTTCTAAAAATCGTTATTTTCAAATATGCTTGCCATGTATCAAACATGTCTCTGCTTCAAATAGCTGCTTACACCTTTAGTTGAATACACAAGTTGGTTATAATTAATTCAGATTAAATGTGTTCCCTTGCAACTCTAAATATTTTTTTAGTTGTAACATAACGTTTTTATTATCTAATGGAAATTCACTTAATAAAAGACAAACTAAATGTACTCATATTATGGACTGGCTGAATTTAAAATTGGACATTTTGTTGTGGTATTAAAGCAAATTGTACAAAACAATCTTAAAGTTAACACTTTGAAAAGTATCTCTAAAATTTTATCACAGTTCATTTATCATTTGCTGAATTCTTACAACTGGACAAAAATCAGAACTGTGTTACTTATCCCATCTATTTGAATCTCACCTGAAGACAGTAATTACCTATATAAGCTTATAGAAAATAGTTAAGAATTTAAATCATTCTGTAATTCTTTCAATTCTTTCCTTGTTTTATAATTTCTTCACTTTCAAAACTATTGTTTGCACTTTTGTTTTTGTATACAATAAGTCAATGTGACATATTCTTCTAAGAGTTTTTGCACATTTTTTCCATTTGTATTTAGGCCTCATTTTTAATTAACATTGTCTATGGTATTACTTAAGAGGTGAATTTCACCCTTCTGCAACTAAATACGCCATTTTCCCAATACCATTTGCTAATAAGCCTGTCTTTAGCCCTACCAAATGACATCAGCAGAGCAGACACATGAGTGTTTAAACATAAGCCCTTAAGCCCATTCATTTATACAATTATCTTCACACTCTCATTACACACACCTTATGTATTTTGTTCAAATCCACCCACCATTCTTGTTAAACTTTCATACATTTTAATCCATGTGCAAACCTCATGGCTTTAATCGATAATGTGTAGTATTTCTTAGAAGTCTCTGGACTAAGACCTTGAGCAGGATGACATGGGATTGTCCTTATATTTCTTCTTGTATTGACTCAGTTCACTTCAGCTGCTTCCAAGCTGACCTGAAATACTTCCAAAGCTCCACTCGTGGGTCTAATTGCCAAGGGGGAGCTCTGAGCTGTTTGCATATGCCTTCTCCATCTCCCTCTCCTCTACACACACACACACACACACACACACATGCACACACGCACATACACACACATGCACTCACACACACAACATATACACCCACACAACATGTACACAAGGAAGAAGTTTCTAGTCTCTCTAAAGTTTAAGCCTCAGATCATCTCAGTGTTATAGCTCTACTTTCTATTGATGAAGTCAAAATTAGTGACAGTCTCTGATCTAAGAGATGAGCAATTAAGTTGACCCTGATGGGAGGAATAGTCTCTGAAGAGAGAGAGAGAGAGAGAGAGAGAGAGAGAGAGACTTGATGGCAGTCATCTTTAAAAATGATCTCACCAGCTAAGAGAATGTCTGCTTGCCAAAGGTGATGAATCATTCCAGCTAGGAAAAAAAAATCATTGACTTCTTTAATTTCAGTAGTTGTCATAGAGAATGGAGAACTACAAAGACGCTTGCTTCGTGTAGATAATTTTGACCAATTCATACAATATCTACTAATCATATATACTTATGGCCTATATAGACCAGGCTAGCCTCAAATGCATGAAGATCCAATTGCCTGTCTCTTCCAAATGCTAGAAGGCATACAGCATTACATTCACCATGGAAATTATTTCTGATAAATATTTTAGTCTCAACTTTACAAGGTATTTATACTTTTTGAAACGTAAATACTTATCTCAGAAGAATGGTGTTCAAAACTTTTTTCTTTAGAGAACTAAGACAAATAACACCGCTTTAAACATTACAAAAATGGTTTAGGGTTGGCCATTTGTAGAAATATTCTGTTTCTATGCAGCTGAGGAACTAGGACAGACAGTATTTTTCTTTGGTACTCTTTCAAGATTGGCATCCAAAAATACCTTTATCATGTTGTGAGATGCATTACTCTCTAAGGCCGCTCAGAGTAGCAGAGATGAGAGGAGAGTCCATTTGTTTCTGAACAACACAGTTGGCTTTACCCTTCTGACACTGCTCAGAACTGCAAGCACTAAAATGTTATTATTCTGGTTCAGGAATTCCCAGTGGTTTCAAAGTCAGGATGAAATCATTTCTAAATATATTAGTGAACAAATTGTTTTAAGGCTAACCTCTGGAACAATTTTGGATGCTTTCCCCATCCAAGAAAACACTAAGACGAGTATTTGCCCCAGACAGACTTGAGTTTAAAGCCCTAGTTCTCCCAGTTACATAGAGTTATGGCCTTTAACAGTGCACGTAACCATAAGTCATTGTCTGTTTGTTTCTAGAGTAGGGATGATCTCATCTACCTCCTAGGGATGTGGGAAGGATGAAATATTAATAGATGCATGAATTTCTAGGCTCAGGAATGTGATGGGACAGAGCACTCAACAAATAGGTAGCTCTCACTTTGAAATTTCTAAGCAGAGTTTTGAGTAAATGGCCCACTTTCAATTGATTTGCTTATCAAATATGTAGATGTTGAATGGTGTTTCAATACTTATAAGCCTCCATAAGGTAGATTTTATTAATTTTACTTTTGTGAGAAGCAACATGTCCATGGATTATTAATCTTCCAAAATGCTCCTTCAAATGAGACTTAATAGTCAAATATATTTAGGAAATATTATACATTTTAATACCCTTATAAAAACTATAATATTATTGAGAGTCCTGAAATACTATGGAAAAAATTTAAAGTATCTCTAATTTTTTTAATTTAGGATGTCTCAAATATTAAGTACATATAAATTCATAATATTCCAAATTAACCATGGAATCATAAACATACTACTATGTATTCTACACACATTGAGAGTTTTATTTATTTCATAAGGAAAAAAGCAATGGTGTTTAAATGAATTACCTACAACCCAAAATTTTCAGCCTTATATATTTTTAAAAGTATATAACAATTCAAGACGTTTATTTAGATTACTTCTGTCTGGACTGTCCAAACATACTTTAATTTATGTTCTAATGGTGTTTCCCCTTAACTACATGGTCCGAAGCTTTAGTAATGCAGTTTTCTGGCCTCTGCAGGTTGCCCAGTCTCCTTCCTTCTACTCTACGACCTCTTCTCACTGCTTTCTGGGTTCTTTTTTTAATCAAGTGAAAAAAGACAGTATTTCTAAAAGAATCAATCACCAAACTTAACTTCATTCTCTCAGCGAGTTCTCTAAATTCTGCAGAGGAGGTGGTCACCTGATACTTTAGAATAAAATACTGGGTTTATGGGAGCCCTTCCCCTTCATTTTGTTCCCTCTTCTGCACCACTCATTAGGTTGTAGCCTCAAAAGCAAAAGCACTTTATAGCATGACGTCACTACAGCTGGAGGTCACTTTATCAGTACCCAGGGGTTGCTCGGAAGGCAGGAGTGGTCGCAGAGCCTCACCTGAAGGCAGGTGGACAGATACAAAGAGGAAACGGAGCAGGGGAAGAGAGAAAGAGGGATAAAGGACAGAGAGGAGGTGTAAAGGACCAGCCCTCTGGGTTATAGCTGTCCTAAAAGAATCTAAGAGCGAGGATAAATTCGTCAAATGTCGTTTTGACTGAGAACCAAACAAATCCCGTCATAGACACTGAAGAACAGATGACTAGAAAATGAAAAGGTTGGAGTGAAGAGGCTACTCATTCTTCTCCCAAACTCTCAAGTGCTGGGCTCAATGTCTTAACACAGTACTTCCTTAAAGGAGTGAACCTTTAAATATATTGCTTAGATGAGGGACCCCATTAGCCATGGACTAAATAAAATGCATGCCCTTATCTGAAAAATATCTTTGCCCAGTCATCAAAAACAAACAAAAGGAAATGCTGCCAGCAAACAGACATGTTTCTCATCCTCGGATGCCCAGGAACAATTTTTTATCCATGCTTTTCTGGATGGAGCAACGACACTGTAGGGCAAGGCCCTTAACAGTGAGTTTCAAAAAAAACTTGACAATTTGCTCCCAGGAGCAAACAAACTTTCCTTTCAGTGTGACAGAAGACATCAGTGTTAAGGAAATATTTGGGTGAAACATTTCACCCATTTGGCTATATAAAAATAGCTATCCACAAATGCACACATCAATTCATGCTTTGGGAAACATGTGTGTCTGACACAGGTTAAGTCAGAATAAGTAAGTGAGAGAGGACATAAATTTGAAGGACAAATACAGGCTGCACATCTTTTTGGTGAAATTTTATCATGAGAATAGCAATTTTTCAAACACGATAGTTACCCTGTTTGCAGAAAAAAAGATAGACTTTGCAAAATTCACGTGCCAATTTTGCAATAGTTTCTGTGACATGAAGCAAAATCTACACTGCAGTATCAAATTTAAGAATATAAAATGGGAAAGTAATAGCCAAAGATTATGATCATCCCCATTTCTTTTTTTTAAATTGTCTAGAGAATTGTCCTCCCAGGACAACAAGATAGTTAAAAATATTTTAAAATACTATAATTTAGTTAAAATAGGGAAGCCAAAGGAACACAACTGAGAATTCCGTTGCCTCGAACGTTGGGAGAGAGGAACAGAAAACCATACACAATGCTCTACTTAGGAGTTAAGTCCTCTTAACAGATTTATTTTGCCACTTTTTTGTTCAAGGAACCTATTTTAAAATGCATCCCTCCGCAGAGCACCCCTATTATTAATAGTGAGTGCACAGTTCAACCTGTCAAGTTTTCCCAGCCTCACTTTTGCAAGGCCTTTTTTTTTTTAGGAAAAAAATTTAAAAAGCAAAGGCATTTCGTAGGGCACCCGCTGCCAGACACCCAGCATTTATCTTATCTCAGTTGATGACTTTCCTTTTATCCTGAAATGATTTGACAATGACTCTATGATTTCCTGTACAAATTACCCTTTGAAAGTGGCAGTGGCGCCTGGCAGCGATCTTCACTTAATTACTGAGTGGATTATTAGCATAAGGCTCACCCCCCCTCTTCATTTCTTTATATCTTCTAGATTGCGTTGACAGTTCCCTTTCATTGCTTGCTTTAACTCACTGAATACTAAACATTATGCAGATTGCAGCTGAGAAGTGCCCAGGCTACTCCATACCCCTAGTCTGTACCAAGACCTTTTTGATGGAAAGTAATTTACAGTTCAGAAATCAATAGTGTGTCTGGAAAGTGCATCTGTGGGTTTTCTGAATTTAGATTGGAGGTGAGGTAGCTCAGAGCACTAATGTTCAAAAGCTAATATTCCTTTGCAGTCTTTCCATTTGAATAAAACAATTAGTTTTGCTCCTTCCTTTAATAGCCTCTGTCTTTAAATAGTCTAAGATATTGAGCTTCTATTTTCTTTCAACTCCTTATGCTGCCACCTAAATTGATGGGAGGGGGCTAATGAGTCCCTGTTTTCAGAAATGGTAAGTTTCCCTCTTTGGTCCATCAAGGGAGGGGGGCTGGTGAGTTGACCTCATTGGTATGTGCAGAGTGTGATTGTTTGCTGGGGTAAAACAAATGTGAGCGATAAATTGCAAGGATCTCTCCAGCATGCTCAGAAGGAGCCTCTTCCTCGTCTGTCTTGGCTCCCTTCTTTTGGCAGAAATTTGCACATATGTCAGGCATTCTCTCTCCAGATCTTTATGCTCCTCCCACCCCCCACTGCATGCAAAAGCATCCTCTACTTTTCCTAGGCTGTAGCAGGGACATGAACTCCTTTCCAGCTCAGCCTTATAGTATAGTTTATTGTTTTTCCCACCTCTCTTTGGGAGAAGAAGACAATACATGAGTAATTTCAGGGCTTTGGCGGAGTGACACCAAAGCTATAGGAGTCAGCATGGTGGGGGAAACAGCTGGATGCTGACAATGTCATCTCCACTCCAGAACTATCAACCACCAGCTTTAGCCTTCTAGTGTTGCATCTGCTATGAAAGTCGGCTCTTCCAGGTGGCAGCCCAACATGCTGTCCAGTGCGATCAGGCCATTTAAATGCTTTGAGCTAATGCCGCAGATCCATTTTCCAAACAAGTTAGCAGATACCATATGCAGCAATTAAAGTTTTATTGAGTGCTGCCTGCTTACCATACTGAATTTGGATTGGCTACCATCTGTCGGAAAGCCTGTGGTACCCTCCCCATTGCTTGAGAGAGCATTTGTAAAGAGAGAAGAATTTCTCAACTTCAGAAGAAGCTACTCATTTTTTTTAACACACAAACCCACAGAAGTAGAATTTGCACAAATGAAAAGAAGCAAACCACTAGAAGTCAGTACAGAATATGTGCTATTAAACATAGCATCCAGGAGTCTCATAATGTCTGCCCTGGTTATTGTGAATATATAGTTCTCGCCACTCTTCTCAGAGACACTTTTCATGGACGATGCAATAAATCCAAATTAGAACTAAGGAAAGATGCAAGCATTGTTTCTGTGAAAATTAACATGGGGTCCCTTCTTGTTTCCTCATAATCATGTTACCTAGAACTCTGCTGAGTGAAGCTACGGCATGACAAAATTATGTATTATCAACTGACTGAATAAAAACACAGTAAGAAAACATTTCTTACTTAAATGTTAAATGACTAAAATGTTAAATGACTTAAATGTTAGAAAACATTAAATGACTAAATACTCAAAGTGTGATGTTTACTACTATGTTGTTACTACATGATGTGTCTTCAGACACGGTTGTGTCTTTACCTTTGGCCTTTGGGAAGGATCTCAGGGAAAGATCCATCATAGCAGTGGTTCACAATCTCCCTAATGCTGTGACGATTTAATACAGTTCCTCGTGGGGTGGTGACTCCTAACCACAACATTCTTTTCATTTCTACTTCTTAACTGTAATTTTGCTACTGTTATGAATTTTCACATAAACATCTGTGTTTTCTGATGGTCTTTGGGGGTTGCATCCATGGTTGAGAACCAAGATGTTATAGTGAAATTCAAAGCCTTGTAAAAATTTTAGAATTTCCTGAGCAGTCATGTGGTTTTGTAGAAGAAGTATAAGAAAAAAAAGAATCTATTAGTAGCACAGATCTTTGATAGGCTGGCACTTTGTGCATTCCTTTCTTTAAGAGAAAAAGAAATGTGATCTTGCTCCTTTTAGTCATAATTTAGGACTTTCCAGGCTAAACCTTTAAATTTTGGAAAACATTTAAAATAAGACTGGCACTCACAGTTTCTCTATATTGGATCCCTTAGAACATATGCCAGTGTTCAGTGGGCTTCCTTACTAATTAGGTATTAGAGAACAATGTCAAGTTCCCATGAAGAACAAGTGCATAGGATGAGGATGTAAATTCAAGGGAATGTAATTTGCTGATTGTGAGTCGGAAAACCTGTCTCCTAGCCTCAGTACTATTCCTCAGTGGCTAGCAAAGACACTCTTCTATGTAAATCCTTTTATGGCCTCCTCCCCTACCCATGGAGAGGTTGTATCTGGCTTCATCTTGTACAAGTCTTGTGTATGTGATCACAACTTCTGTGAGTTCATATGCAACAGCCCTGTCATGTACAGAAAACACTGTTTTTCTATAACTACAAATTTTGTCTGACTCCTACAATCTATCTAGATCATCTCCTTAAGCCTTGGGAGGAAGAAGTGTAACATAAGTGTCTCATGTAGGGCTGAAACTCTTCAGCTCTTATCAATGGTGGGCCTCTGTGTTAATCACCATTTACTGCAAAAAGAAGCTTCTCTGATGAGGTTGAGAGATTTACTTCTCAATATGTATATCAATTAGTCATTAGGAGTTGGTTTAATACTTATGTCTATTTAACATAACAATGGTAGTAGGGCCTGTGACTTACTAGGCTATGAGTTCTTGATCTCATTAATGGTAACAGGCATGAATTTCATCTTTTGAAGCAGGCTTTAAACCAAATGAGAAAGTGGTTAGCTCACATCACTGATTGCATCAGTGGATATACCTTGTAGGTCATTTTGATGTGGGAGTCCCCTCTGTATGCTGTGATTACCATTAATGAATAAAGAAACTGCTTTGGACCAATAGCAGGGCAGAATTTAGATAGGCAAGGAAAACTAAGCTGGGAGAAAGAAAGCAGAGTCAGGGAAAAGCCATGTAGCCCCGCCAGAGACAGAGGCTGGAACTTTGCTGGTAGGCCACAATCTCGTGGTGATGTACAGAATAATGGAGATGGGTGAAATTCAGATGTAAGAGTTAGACAATAAGAATATAGAGCTAATGGGTCAAGCGGTGATTTAATTAACACAGTTTTTGTGTGATTATTTCAGTGCAAAGCAGCTAAGAACCAACAAGCAACCTCTTTCAACATCATTTGCTATTGTAGATTACATGTTCCATAGCTGGATAAGACTGTTGATAACTTTACACCCTCGGCAGTATGTATAGCACCTTGTAGTACTATGAAAGCTAGCCTGTAGGAATGAATCTTCTAGACCAGTACCAGCATGACATCTCCATATTCTCTGACTGAAGCATGTGAGCACATTAAAATTTAAGACTCATGTCTTCATAGACTGATTCTGATTCTTGGGAAATTCTGCAATTTCCTAAAGTCTGAAATTGTGAGACTTTAAAGGTTACTGACATAACTCCATATTCTTAAAAGTAAAAGAAATTAACTTCAAACTGGGACCCATGTAAGCTATAAAATACCTGATATCAGACATATGAATCCTTCACTTATTTATCCAGTCATGACTTGAGGGGAGCCAGACATTATTATAGGCCTGGTGGATTCAATTCAGAATAATGGTTGGTACTCAGCAAGGAAAACCTATTCTGTGATGGGAACATAAATATTTTCTCCCTTCTGTTGGGTATTCCTTCAGTTCTACCAGTTTCCTTTATAAAGGGACGTGGCTTGTTGAGTAACTGATCTTGCATCCATCCCACATCTCTTTCTAGCAAGCAGAACATTGGATACCTTTTGAAATACTTTTCAGCACTGTAGGTTATATCATTATATATTCTATTTTATCTGTAATAAAACTGACAAATTTCTCACCAATGTCATTGGAATTGTAGGTGCATTAGTTCCAGGAGGTTCTTTCAAAGGAATCAAAATACCTGATGAAGATGTTTGGCTTAATTAAATAATTTTCCTTTTCCTTACTGAAAGGTCAGTAGAATCAGTTAGGTATAGCAGTTTTAATTATTTATGGATGCCAAGATGTACTTCCTTCATGCACAATCATTCTGTAATTTCCTAAACTGCAAATACCTGTGGTCATTTTCTTTATAATGTGGCACTAAGAGAACGTTCTTGTTGCTGATTTCTATTTAAACAGTAATTCTTATTTCTTAGAATATTTTGTTCACTTTTCATGTTACAAATTCTCATCACTGAGCCATTTTGTATAAATCATGCTTATATAATAATAGATTAGACATTTTTGTACAAGGTTTACCATCCAGGTCAAAACTCTAGTATCAATTGCAAAGTTTGATGGAGAATCTTGATCATTGTAGGCTCATCTTTACAATTGAGATTGCCTGTTACGTGGACAGATAAGTCAATAGAATGGTCAATGATGCACATGCATCCTTCCATGCACCATCCTGTAGAATAGTCAGTCATCCACATGCATCCTTCCATGCACCATCCTATAGAATGGTCAGTGATCCACATGCATCCTTCCATGCACCATCCTATAGAATGGTCAGTGATTCACATGCATCCTTCCATGCACCATCCTATAGAATGGTCAGTGATCCACATGCATCCTTCCATGCACTGTCCTATAGAATGATCAGTGATCCACATGCATCCTTTCATGCACCATCCATATGGAACAGCAAATTGCTCACTTGGTACATGCTCTGGTTTCTACATAGCTCAAGTTCTTCGCTTTAGCTCCTTCCAGCTCCATTTCTTTGGTTATCTGTATCTCAAGAGGTGGAAACTGCTTCAAATAATGGGGTGCCACTGCTAGAGCAATCTTCTAAGGCTGAAAACAGTTTTAGGGAAGAAAGTTCTGAGGATAATGTATGCCTTCACTTGTTTTATTCTCCATCAGTTGAGGTCACTGAGTGCTGTTTACTCTCTCTCCAAAACTCTCCAGATCTGGGACACAGAAAAGGTTTATCTAGAATTTACCATCTACTTACACAGATGCATCTCTGAAAATCTGCAATGATAATACACATTCTGAAAATCGCCCTTTAAGTTTTAACTAGTTCTTAAAAACTTGTGTGGCACAATAGCGAAAAGAACATTTTAGGAGCCTCCAGAAAGAATTGTTCTTGGTGCACATCACAACAAAAGGGAAGGTTTGGCACCCTGTCCAGAGCCCTTGATGTCCTAGAAATGAATGAGGAGAATGTCTTCAGGTTCCATGTAGCAGGACTTACTCTGGGGGACACTAATGTTGTTTTCCACATGAAAATCTGTATCAAGCGGGCCTGGGGGCAGCTTCTACTGGCAGCAAGCAATTGTTGATGTTGGCAACGTCGCCTCCAGGAATATCTAGGCTTGCCACTCACTGGAGCCCCTCCAAGTGCTCGTTGTTTCACTCCTGGGACCTTTGGTACTCAGGGCCAAGATAGATTCTTGGAACTACATCTGTGGTAGTAACTAACACAAAGCTTCTCGCAGAAGCTTCCACCTGCCTTCATTGCTTCATGTCACACTGATTCCTCTCTGGGTTATGTGCACATCACCATGTTACACTGCAAAGGAGCCCACTCAATGGGTCTGAGATGGTGTCCGCTGGCCTGGGAAGTTCTTCACATAGGCTGTTGTCTGTTGACTCCCCATCAACACCCAGGGGATGATCATGTCTGACCTACACTCTAGAGACCTTGAGGAAATTGAGAAGAAGACACAAGTGACTGATGGAAAGGCTGCAAAGAAGGAGGAATTTCAGGACAAATGGACTGACCCAGATTCGGAGTTCATGTCTGTTACTCATGGAATAGCAAACTGGTCTAACCGTATGCTGGGACCTTCTGAAAACTGCAGTGCCCAGCTGGCCATGGAAGAATGATCTACAGCTTCCACTGTGTGGGTTACTGAATAAAGCAAGCTTGGAATAACTTAAGGTGACTTAAGGTATTGTTCCGTAGATGTCTACTTAAACCAGAAACAAGATGGAAAGAAAAATAAAGACCAGGTTTCTAAAAACTCAAGCTAGAAATAAAATCTTCTGGAATGGTCTCACCAAAGGGCAGTACTACACTGCACATTCTAAGTTCCTGCATTTAGAGACGCTGGGCAATTTAAGGAGCCTAGCATACCAGTCTTCAGTGAGAAATATGCTCACCTCTGTTTCCAGAAGTCTTGGCACTACAAACAGCTGTGTTCAGTTCTGTTATGGTCAGTATGAATCCAACCCTGATTCTGCATTGTTTTACTTTCTTTGGTTAAGTTTTAGTTTACTCTTCAGGCAATTTCATGTTCCAACAATTGATAATATCCTAAACAATTGTTTAAAGAACAGCAAAACAACTCATGATCAAAACCCATCAAACTGTTCATTGACTAAACTCCATCTTCGGTGCCCAACTAGGCCTGGCATTATAGGCTCTGTCAGTCAATTCCCATTCCAGCTGGGGTTGCAATTTCTTCCTTCCTATAACTCTCTCCATCATTCTGTCTGACTCACTCCCTGTAAGTAATGATAAAATAAACATGAATAGATTTAGAGTCAGGCAAGGTATGTTAATAGCTCACTCATAGCAGGTAGCAAGGTTGAGAAGGACAGTGCTTGTGTCTGTGGATCTGTGAAGAGGGTGCACCTAGGCTACTGACTCTGTTCTCACTCTGTCTGGGTGCAGTCAGATGACAAACTGGACTGTCTTCTTGACCTTTGACCTCAGTCCTTCTTACTGTATAGCTAGAAGATGGACAAAAAGTAGACTTGGTTTCTTGTTCATATGTCACACTCCTTCCAGTTTGACCTTGATTCTTTGACCATTTCTTCTAAGAGATTCCTACATTTCTTTACATAAATAACCTTTAAGAATTCAGCTTGTACCTGACCATAGAAACATTCTGTGGCCTGGCTAAGGCAAAAATTTCATCTATAAAACTGCCAAAGTAGTCTCCAATTCAAATGCAGTGCTATGTGTCACTTACTCTCCCTTGATTTATTCTTCCTAGACATTATTTGAAAATACTAGAAAGTACCCAGCCTAACCTTTCCCTACTATTTTCTATTACCAGTGAAGGATGCTGGCTGGGGTCTTGTGATAATAAAAGTGCAYGTGTGGAACCTGCCCACATCCTCTCTCAGTGTTTCTGCCCACTCTCCCTGTGTCGTGGATAGGTGATCTTCATTTATGTTTCCATGTTAGAGGCTTCTTTGCTTTCATGAATTTTATCCTGATCCTGTCAGCTCTGCTTCTCAACACAGTCTTGATGTGAGAGTGTCAACTACTCCACACAGCTACCATCAGCTCCACCCATGGCACAGCATGTAAAAATCTCCCCTACTTTCCCAGTCCTACTAGAACTTGAATGTCTTACCTCAAATGTTCCCTTACACCTAACCCCCACCTTAAAAATACATCCACTATTGCCTTGCAGGTAACGGCTCAGAAACATTTCTCACAAACATCCTGCAGCCAGCCTCACTGGGGGCCATCCATGTGCCCAAGGAACTTAGGGCAGCTGGACCAACATCGTTTCTCCAGACTTCTTCCTCTTTCAGAGGCTTCCATACTTACCTTCCTGAGAATTCTTGGTCATCATTCTAGGTCAGGTTAAACATACTGCTTTTGTGAAATGTCCCCTGGTCATTTTTGATAATATATTTCTTTTCTCCTTTATATACACTTGCTCTTCTTATATGAATCTATATGTTCCTTTAAACAGCAGATGAAGTAAGAGAAAAATAAGGCTGCCAGGCCTTCTTTGCAATTGCAGTTTTAATCAATGTACACACGGTTAGAGGTTTGGCAATGGAACGGGTATTTTGTGGCCAATATTTAAGACCCATAGCTTAGTGAGCTGTCTATTTTGATCAGAATTAAATTTTCTGCAGACAGTTATCTGCCTGCATGCCAAAGTGTTCTCTCTGAGAACTATTTAGTAGTGAGTCAGAGAAATTTGGGGGTTCTCTGGCATAGGAAAAATTACAAAGCATCATTCGCTATTGGCGACCCACAAATTACAAGCTTTGCATAAAGAACATTAGATTTCCTTTCCTTGCCTTTGTATTTGAGTTTAGGATTCTACTTCATTGACTCAGACGGTAATCACCAGTTAACAATGCTAATAATAATTAGTATGCTGGAATAATACAGTACCTTCATATGTACCAGATATTCTGTGGGTACTACAGTCACCATAGCAACCTTATCAGTTATGCATTCTCCACCTTAATTTTAAGATTATGGAACTAAGACAAAGTTCATCTACCAGCAAATTACCAACAATGACTTACAAATGTGACCAACTCCAAAGCCGTCTCCAGTCACATCACTGTGCCCCTGACCTGAACCGACAACTACCAACAGCAATGTTACTCGTCTCTGGGTGTCAATATCTCTAAACACATTTGTCTGTGGGCAGAGACCTTGTGGTATGAAGAGAAGTCAGTGTGAATTATATAATACTATGTGCAATGTTGAGCAAGCACATGTCACTCAGAGACTTCTCCACAGTGTGTATGTGTCTATGTGTGTGCTGTGTGTGTCTCTGTGTGTGCATGCATGTGTGCGTGTGTGTGCATGCATGTAAAAGAGAGAGCAGTCTCAATATTTGACCATCTCATTCTTTTGTATCATCTTAGTCCACAATAGTATACAGCCACCTTATAATTTTAGTATATATTAGATAGGTGAAAACATCCAAAGTATAACCTCCATTTTTAATTGATTTGGCACCATGAAGAATATTTCAGGTCTTACCATTTTATTATGGATGATTTCAAATACGCCCAGCAGTACTGAGGACAGCAACCTCACTGGCTTCTATCCCCAGCTAGAACACCATCATCTCATGCTTCCCAAGTACAGTCCCAGACTCCTCCCTTGAGCAAATATCAGGGGTATCGTTATGTTCGCAGCTACTTCAGAATCATTAACAACTCTCTTCAAATTCCATTACATACTCCTAAAATGTAAAAGAAAGTCTTTATAGACATTAAGTATTCTGATGATATTGAAATATATTCAAAGTTTGCACTCAGAAATATATGTAGCATTCACAGTTTAGTTCTACTCCCTGGAGACTAAAGAAGGTGTGCTTTTAACTAAACTTACCCAGACCCCTGAGTCCCTGCATGTCCACATGTCACTTTTCTCCGATTGATGGGTTATTGGATTATTTCTAATGGATTATTTTTATTCTCTTACCTCTATTTGCAAGTAAATTTTTGAGATATTTAATCTTTTTTTCTGCAAATCACCTCTCGTTCTAGGATTTCTGGCTGTCACTTCAGAGTGTCACTTTAAGATATTCCTCTTCTTTATACTTCCTGTAAGCCAGGAACTAAATGTAGAGACTCAGCCCAACTGGTGGACATTTTTTCATCCTTCCTCTGACTGGCATAAACCGTGCAAGCCCTTGTCACAGAGCCCTGGCTGTCTCTGACAGCTTCTTTATCCTGTGGTACGAGATATTTCAGGCTCATCTCACAATTGTCAGCACTCACAGTCAGGTGCTGGTTCCAGATGGGTGTTTGGAAGTGTGAAGTCATATTTCTAGGCCAACTCACAGGACAAGGCTAACAGTGATTGGGCTGATTGGACATTGTTTCTAGGTGTGGCTGAGAAATCGTAAACAAAAATCTTGTTTAAAAATGTTGATTTATCTGTTATATATAACATATGTGTGATATTTCATATAATATTTTCAGAAAAATAACTGCAATTTTACCATAAACACCTACATTTTTTTGCCTTGGAAGAACCTTGGTATGAATCCTAATGAAAACCAGGACATGCAAGAAAATTGCTGAGCTTTATAGTGACTTGAAACTGTTTCTTAGTTGTTGATTAAACTATCACCTCAACATAAAGTTTACTTTATTAATTTAAATATTTACTTTACTTTTAAATATATTTTTCTGTAAGAGAGAGAGCAGGGTCTTACTGGGTAGTCTAGGATCACTTCAAATTCATAATTCACTCAGCCTCCTGAGTGCTAGAATATAGGCATACATAATGTTTGGCCATTCATTTAATCTTGATTTTAAGTTTTAGGTGTTTCTTTTTTCATTTTAATATATTCATATAAAACATTGATGTGGGATTCCCCTTTATGTACTAAGAATATGTTTTATTACCATTGGTTAATAAATAAGCCATTTTTGGCCAATGGCTTAGCAGAACAAAGCCAGGCTGGAAAAGATATATAAAGAGAGTAGGCAGAGTCAAGAAGAAGCTTGTAGCTGCCACAGGAAACAGATGCCTCCATCAGAGACTGCTGAAATTTTGTCAGTAGGCCATGACCTCATGCTGATACACAGATTAATGGAGATGGATTAGTTTGGATATAAGAGCTATCTAGAAATATGCGTAAGCCATTGGACAGATAATATTGCAAGTCATATGGTATCTGTGTGATTATTTCAGGTCTGAGTGGCCAAGAACAAATGAACAGCCTCTGATTACAAATTGGAGCCAACATGGTCAACTAAATCCACTTAAAAACACGAGAGAGCTTGAAAAGGAATTCTAGACACTGAAAAAACAGAGTTTAATGCAGCTTCTTTCTCTGTTTGCTTGTGGAAAGCAGAGACACTGCTCCTTGGAAAGGTTTCCTGGCTCAGCTTTAGCAGTAAAAACTGTGCAACTTCTTTAAAAGTGGTGGCTTCCTGGTCCTCCAGCACAAATGGCTCTGACCCTTACAGGAGATCTGTATACAGAGCATTTAAATGGGTATTGTGAGCAGATTGCTAGAACCTGCTTAATGGCAACATCCACCTGCTGTGTGCCTGGAGATGGGTGAGCATGGCTTGCAGAGATGGCATTGAACAGACCTCTGCCATGTTGGACTGGGTCAAGACAAAAGATAAAGCAACCTTAGTCCTAACC
>LOJH01009096.1:4574-33573 GCA_001685095.1 Ellobius talpinus
CAAGTAAGATATCTTGTTTTGTTTTTGGTAAGGAGATGCTAATGGTTAATTTCCTCAAAAGTCTTGTGTGTTTTTACTGTAGATTGTGTAACACTATGATTATGATCACAATTGTCTCAGGCACTGTCCAGGACCAGCATGCACACCACTGCTCTGGTGTGCAGGACCAGCGTGCATGCCGCTGCTCTGGTGTGCAGGACCAGTGAGCCAGAAAGTACAAATATGTTGAGAAAATGTAAAGTATTTAGTTCATATCCTATCTCATCACCAGAGCCTTCAGTGAAAGAGCAAGAACTTTGCCCAGAACTTGTCAGGTTTGTAGAAGAGTCTAGGGACAGCAGGGAGCAGTAGGAAAGGCACTTGAGTCTCTGCTCTTTTATGCCTGGAAGGTAGAGGGTTGGGGTGTAAGGAGGAAGAACAGTGAAGAGTCTGGGCATGGGGCATCCTATAACCAGCTGAACATAAGCATGTTTCAGCAAACCAACCTAGAGAGTCCTGAGGAAGAGCCTGCTATAACAACTCAGCAATGTGGAGGTTGGGCGAGGGTACCACTGTGCTGTGATGTAGGCTGAATATTGTCAGTCAAGAAACTGCAGGTACCTGTTCTTGAAGGCCAGTGCACATTGAACACCTGGGACATACTGGCAAACTGGAAGGCAGCAGCTGAATCAGTGAACGTAAATTCCTCAGACCGACCAGGCCACTGGGAATTCAGCCCCAGAGTTGCATTCTGAGATTGCGCCACAAAGATGGGTGCCAGCTTGCAGGATGGGACTAGTCCCAAGAGTTCAGATCTTAAAATTTACCCTAGGAACAAGCTGGCAGGCCATGGGGTCATTTTGAGTGTGTTAGGAAGAAGCAGAAGGCAGGATGGGCCTCAACTCACGACAGTTCATCATAAGCCCAGGTTGGCTTTTTTTTTTTCAATTTCAGTTTAAGGATGTAAAGGTTGGCTTTTTATTGATAGGAATTCCTGTAGGAAAACTGTGACATCATACCATGGTGAGGTCACCATTGCTATGCTAGGCTGAGAAGAAGGTAGTGGAGACACTGCTCTTTGGAAGCAGGGCTGAGGCTCAGGGGTCCTACTGGCCCACCCCTTTATCTTACCCCTCCTCCTGAGATGCTCTTTGTAGCCCGGAGGTGCTTTACGAGAGTTAGAAACCCACAGGCTCTGTCTCAGCTTGCGCATTTTAAGGCCCTTATGGTGAAGATGTACTTTCATTCTAACCTGTTCTGGACAGATGCTTGTTGTGGGTGGTAAGAGCAATTTTCTAGGGCATCTGCAATCTGCAGCTCTGCTGGAATGCACTACATGGCAAGTAGCTAAGGAAGTGCTGTTCTTCATCTAGGCTGTGAAAAAAGAAAAATAAAGACTAGTTTTTCAGGTGGGTAATTACAGTTTTAAAAATATTGTAGAAAAATTTAAGCATGCCAGAAGTGTAGAAAATATTGTTTTGAAACCTGCATATCATCAATATTATCATGCATATGCCTTTATTTCACCTAAACTTCATCTCATTACCTATAACTTTAAAGCTAAACTTTAGGATATATTATCTTGTTTATTTTTCAGGACACATTTTTTTCATGTCTTTCTGAAGGTCTTGTTTGTCTTTTCTATCAACCATACATGATGATATGTGATTTGTAATTAGTCTCTTGAAGTCTATTACAGTCCTTAAATCAGTAACTTTTAAACTGTGAAAATAATATATATGTATAGCTGTATTCACATATTTTAAGTAGTACACAAATTTTTAATTGAAAAAATTGTATACATGTGTTGTGTACAGCATGCTACTTTGAAATACATGTATGGCATAGAATGGCTAAATAGAGCTAATTAGCATATGTATTACCTTCATACATATTTTTGTTGTAAGAATAAAATCTGCATTGCCTTGCCATAAACATTCTGTATCATTGTGCAATAGATGCCTTCAGCTTAGTTCTAGAAAACAGGAAGTGTGCCAGGTGTGGTAGGAAAAGGCAGGAGGATCTCTATGAGTTGGAGGCCTGAGTGGTCTACATAGTGAGTTTTCGGACTGCATAGAGAGAGCCTGTCTCAGAAACCATGGAGGGCTTTGGCTAGTTATGTGTGTGCACATTAGGACTAGTCTAAGTTCTCTCATTGTCCACACCTTAGCAAGGTGCTGCTAGGCTGAGAGCTCTGCATCTTTAGCCCAGTCTCTCCCCTCTAGATCACAGGCCAGTTACTATCATGGATGAGTAATCATTTACATATATTCAGATATTTAGTTAGCTTTCAGATTTCCCCTGCTTCTCTCATAAGACTTGTCTTAGTAATTAGATCTGAAATGTCACTTAGCAATAAGGACCCAGAAGTTCCACATCATCTGTCTGGCAGAAATGGCTGGAAGAGTCCTAGGCTTTCTTTTCCTCTCCTCCTAGCCTTTCCTACCCATTGTTCATGTTGCACACTGTTCCACAGTCTAGATATGTCTACTCACATGCCTGGGGTGGCATTTAACATGAGCTTTGCCCTTGAATGTCCTTTAAGCCACTCTCTTCACAGAAGCTGACTGGCTTAGAATTGATATTACTTGTTTTTATTTTTTATTAGTTAGTAGTAGTATTTGGTGTGCTATATAGTGCATAGATGCACACACTGTGGGGGCAAGGTGTGCCTCCTGTTAACACCAATTAAGAGAATATATATATGCTGTCTGGTTTCTTTTTATTTTGTGTTGAGGTTGATTCCCTGGTTTTGTCCTTGCGAACTTTCTGTTTCATGGGAAAGTTGCCTGATAGCCTTTTACTTGATGATTTTAGCAACCATTTGATGACAGAAGTCACAAAACAGTCCCACACCAGTTCAGAATTATGAATGATAAAAGGGTTATTTATTTAAGGGGAAAACTTACAGATCACTGTCCTAGACAACAGTCCTCTGCACAAACAGGAGTAGAGTCTAGCAGCCAGAAGCAGGAGCCGGAAGCAAGAGATTGGGCACACATTTACTGCTGCTTTTACAGTATAAGAGACCATGGCCACGTGGGCTAGTATCTTAAAGGCTATCGGCTAAAGGAGCAGAATGTGCTCCCATAGCAACCATTGATGGTCATTATCTTCATCCGTATTTCTTTAGATACTACAAAATAGTGCTATTTCAAACCTGTCATTCCTTCCACATTTATTAGCAGAATTAAGAAAAGCTGCTGGGCTGGGGAGATGATCCATCAAAAAGTTCTTGCCATGCAAGCATAAGGACTTGAGTTCATATTCCCAGAATGCACTTGAAAAGCTGAGCAGAATGGCATGCATCTGTAACTCCAGTAGTGGGAAAGCGGAGAAGGCTGGTCCCTGGAGATTTATGGCCAGGTTCAGATAGATCCTGTCTCCGAATAAGGTAGAAAGTGATTGAGGCTACTCAACATCACACGCACGCGCACACGCACCTCTGTGCACCCCCCACTCACTCATTCACTCACTCCACACAAGCTACTGAGTACCTCTTTATAAAATTATATATAAGGTTTCCCCACAAAAGTGATGTGTGAATATATGGACTAGTGTTGTTTAACAGTCTTTATGTCCCCTTTGTAGTCAGTGGGAGCTCTTCTTTGTCCATTCAATAGGGTTACATTTCACTTACTGGTGCTTGTGCGCCTTCAGCCTTTTGTTTACATAAAGTGTCTCATTGCCTTGAAACTTGCCGACGTAGGCCTGGGTCGCTGACCAAAAGTTCCAGGGATCTCTTCCTCCCATCCTACTTGCCCAGCTTTTTGTTGTTGTTGTTGCTGGTGGTAATGGTGGTGGTGGTGGTGGTGGTTTGTGTTTTGAGATAGGATTTTTCTGTGTAGCCCTGGCTATTTTGGAACTTTCTCTGTAGACCAGTCTGACCTTGAACTCACAGAGATCCACCTGCCTCTGCTCATTCTAGGATTAAAGGTATGTTCCACCATGCCTGGCTAGCATGCCCAGCTTTTACGTGGGTTCTGTAGATTTGAACTCAGGACGTCATGCTTGTAAGGCAAGCCCTTTACTAGACTGAGCCATCTCCTCAGTCCCCAACTTTTTGTAGGTGTAATATGCAGTATACATGTGTCTTTGCAGGCTTGGCTTGTATTGTTTTGTTTCTGCTCTAGATCTAGATTCCTGGTTCATTTTCCTGGGAAATTCTATTTAGAAGCACCTGAGTGTTGCCTCTGGTTTATTTTTAGTTTATTACATTGGGATTGATTATCCTACTTTTGTTTTTTCTGTCTCTTCCCCCCCCCAGTTTGTAATTAGGTTATTCTTGACCAACTGAACAGATGGATGTGCAAATATTGTTTAGAGATGATTTCATTTTCAGTTTTGAATTTGATATATTAAATGTGGCTGAGAGTTCAAGAGCACAACTGAGGATGGTTTATAAATAAACCTAACATTTGCCCATTTTCTGAAAGAATGATGAATTTACCACTTATCAGGTTCTTTATGTACTCATTAAGGAAACTGGCTTTTCCATGTGAACATTTTTTTTAGTGTTTTTTCCCCATAGGATCTCCTCATGTACCCCTAGCAGGCCTACAACTCACTATGTAGATCAGGCTGGATAGACGAGCCTCTGCCTCCCATGCCCTGGGATTAGAGTTATGTGCCACTGCACCTGGCTTTTTTCAAGCTTTTCAAAAAGATCTTTATTTATTTGTTTGTTTGTTTGTTTGTTTTTCAAAACCAGGTTTCTCTGTAGCTTTGCAGTCTGTCCTGGAAACTAGCTCTTATAGACCTGGCTGGCCTCGAACTCACAGAGATCCACCTACCTCTGCCTCTCAAGTGGTGGGATTAAAGGCATGCGCCACCACTGCCCAGCTCAAAAAGAAAATTCTTAGAATTTCTGTTTTTACCTTATTGTGGGAAATAGGTTTACTGAAATGATCTAAGTAATGATACCTTTAAATTAAAATTCTGGGCCTTCATCTATGTAAATCTTTGAAAAAGATGACATCAATAAACTCTAATAGTGGAGTTAATATTAGTTTAGTGCCACTTTCTTGACCATAGGCTAAGGAATAATTTCTTTGAAATTCAACTTTGTAAAATAACAAAATCGACCTTACTGGCTGTTGATGCTTAAATTAGGTGATCTGTACAAGACATCTGGGGACCTTTTATTCATAGATACAGAAGGCTGTTATACAGGAGCAAGAATAGGTACCTTCTTACTTTTCATGTCTGTCTTTAGCCTGTGCTAGCCTAGAATTCACTATGTAACCCAGGCTCGTCCTCTAGAGTGCTGAGATGCAGGCGTGAGCTCCAAGCCTGGCATAATCATTTCTTTTAGCTTAAGTGAAAGGGCTTTGAACATATTTTAGAAAGTTAGTTTTGTTCTTTGAAAGTGGGATATGAAGATGGGAAGCTGAGGCGAAAGCATTGACCCTAGGGTAAAACTTTTCTTTTGGTAAGTGTGAAGTAAAAACCTGTTTTTAAAGTATGCTGTCCTTGATTTCCATGTCATTTCATGGTGTGGTTAAGTGAAGCATGATTTTCTCGCTGCAGAAATAACGGCTGGGTTCTGCCAAGCAGGCTGTACAGTTGCACTGTCAGTGGTGTAAACAAGAGTTGATGAGAGCCTTTAAGCCTGCTCCTCCTTCCTTGCTCCCTTGGCATTGCTTCTCCCTGGACAGAGGTCTCATTACTTTCTCCTTTTGATCCAGAGATCTTCTCAGTCTCTTAGGTAAATATCCAGTTTCTATTTCACGTTTGTTTCACAAACACTTTTAGTCCTTACAATGTCAAAGAAAGTCGTTAAATACATATCAAAGTACACATTTTTGATGAATCTTTAAGTTAGTATACAAAGTGAAAGCTTTCCTTATGACATCTTCACACCTACGCATCAGTGTGCTCTTTCCTTTCTCAGCCCTCTGTCTGCACTCTCCCATCCCTTCTTTCTGATCTTGCTCATTGTCTTGCTCTATTTATTTGAGGGGGTCCCTCTTGCACCCCACCCCACCCACACTCTTGACCACGTGGTTTTAAACATTAGGAAATGACTTTTTGTGTAACATGGTCTTCTAATGGTCTGCCTTAATCTATATACTCTGTACATTTTGTATTAAGTCATAGGTTGAGTGCTTTAATGTCTATTCACACATGGGATTTGGTCTCTAGGATTACATTCAAGTATCTTTTGCCCTTTGGAATTGTGCCAATCCATATTTTGCCTCCAGGAGAGAACTACCTCAGGGGACCTACCTAGAGTTCTTCGGTTTTGTTTTCTTTGCTTGTTAGCTCATGAAAAAAAAAAGCTTCAATTAACAGAAAGGATTTGCAAGGTTAAGAAAATACAGAAGCTATTGTTTTCAAAACCCCAGAAGTTATTCAGATATTTGTTACTTTGTTTGCTCTGTTCCTGTAAGGTCTTCTGGGGGACAAACATCAGTGCATATACTTCTCATTTGAAAACACTGTGGGTGTCTAAGCTGTGGTCCATGCTTGTTGTCTTGAGTCAGGATTTGAAATTAATAGCAAGCTGTTTCACTGCAGATAACCTCAAGAGGCACTCCTGTGAGTATGGTAGCACCTCCTCCCACTGTGGATACTGCTTCACATCAAGGAAGCAGATAGTTCTGCCATCTAGGACAACCACGGATAAGGAAAACAGCCGGCTCTGAGTGTGCATACTGTTCCCATGTGCAGTGGAGCACTATATAAACAGGCTTTGTGTTAGAGCAGGATGTGCCCAGCCTCTGGTAAGATCTAAAGTGTGCAGTGTCTTCCTAGAGCCGGAGGACACGTGGGGAACACACCCAAGCAGGGCCAGCTGCATTTCCAGCAGGATAGGCTTCTGTGGGGGAGGTGGGGGTCATGTAGACCGTGGATTCTTCAACATTTCACTTGTGCTTTGATGTCTCAAGCCTTCTAACACCAGCACAGTGCCAGCCCTTGCAGAGGGGTGCAGAGGGGTGCCACAGTCTTGAGATAAGTGAGAGCCACCGACTTAATGCTCTGCTTCTGCCTTTGGTTAAGATAGCTCTTAACTCCAGCAAGCATTACCCCAGCCAAGCCTCACCTGCTCCTGTTCCAAGCTCAGCAGGACCTTACAAAGTACAGGTCACAGCAGATTGGCTGGGACCTGTCTGCTTGGGTTTGAAGTCTGCTATAAGCCTGGTTCACACCACACTGTAGATCCAGGGCTCTTCACAGTGTATGCATAGTAATGATGTCTGATCTTACCCTGAGATTGGACATTGGTATCTCTAAACTACCTGTATTGTCACTTTCTGATTCTTAAAAGTATTTTCTGACTTATAGGTAAGGCAGGTGATACATCCTGCCAGCAGGTTTGAATTACAGAAAGCTTGACTTGTCCAAGAGAGGATCACTAGGACTCCGGCTGTCTATCCAACTCTGGGGTCAGTGAGGTCCTGTCTTTTGAGACAGGGAGAGGGTGAGAGAGCAGGCCCCCTCCTCTGGCCTCCACCTGTACATATACCATACACACACAAACAAATTGCTTTTAAGTTTAGGCTTTTTTTTTGGTAACTACTTAGAATAACAGGTGTATAGGGGAAATATTCTATTCTGAAACTCAAGGTAATTTGCCTCAGCTTTTGATTCTGTTTCCTGCTTCCATGTAATGATTAACAAAAAATTGACACATTTTCCAAATGGTGGTTCCCCCCCACTGACAAGGAAACACAAATGCACTTAAAGTGGAGCTACTTTTAAAACAAGATTGCATGGAAAGACATCTTTCATAGCCTCTTTCTGTAAGCCCCATGTCCACCAACTTCCCAAAGGATTCAGGACTATAGGTTTAAATGACAGCATTTTGATGGAGATCGGTTTTCTCCATACTAGTGAAAATCAAGTCTTTAGCAATTTTCCTTTACAGTAGAATCGACACAGCCTGGCTCAGCAAAATCAGACTCTCAGAAGGCCAGATTCCCTGCTTGGATCTCAGTGTTTGCAGCTCCATCATCTTCAGCAGAAGAAACTAGCTGCTAGGTCAGAGGGGAAAAGAGGATCTGTTCCTGTCAGAGCATGCCCCTAGGTACTGTGCATCATTAAGTAGGACAGAGCCAGGTTCTCAGCTGTCACGAGAAACATGCCCTCTGATGGGAGACTGTCTAAGGCATCCTGCATCTTTAAAAGAAATTAGAGCAGGATGTTGAGCTACCTCAAAAGCCAATCACAAGCAAGTTGTTACTACTTATTCTGGGAAAGAAAGTGAGTTTAAAGGTAGACTGCAAAGCTCAGCCACAGAGAGCATGGTCACATCTGCAGAGAGGTGCTTCTGCCTGCTTCCTCTCTGCTTCTCTGTTAACTTGCTGTTTAATAATCTCTGCTTTTCTCAAGTCCATATTATAGGGAGCTGCAGTCTTTGTCTTTGGTGTTCCAGGAAGATACAGTCTATTAAAGATCACCATGCCCATCCTTGGGTCAAAGGGTCAACTATTTATTTCCATTAAGCACTCAGAGCTCCATTATGAGAGAAACTGTGGGTTCTTAGTGCTTCAGTCAGGCTTTTGATCCACCTGGGGCATGTTCAGGCTCTTAGCACAGAGCTTAAGAAATTTCTGTGTAGTGAGAAAAGCTGCCTTACCTTTGACACCCACAAATCTACTGATAATGACACAGCCCAGCTCCTCTGGGAACAGAGGTGTTTGTGGGAGAGTGTGTACCCTCCTCATGCCTTGCTGTGCCCAAGCAGTACATGCTACAGGCTTTGGTAAACTAGTATGAAATATGATGGTACAAGTGGCTATGATCAGTACAGTCCTGCTGTGTGTCACCACCCTTTCTCTGACCTTAAACCGCTCTCCCTTTAGGCCCCAAAAGTCGTGTTCTCTTCAGTTTTTATTTGAGCAGCTCACATCTCTAGTCTGTGCATGCAACCTCAGCTTTCTTAGATCAAGGATAAGCGAAGGCAGCTACCCTTCCCTCTGATGAGGCAGCCTCCTGTAACATCCACATTCTACAGCGTGTGGAGCTCTGAAGGAAACTGACTGTAAGTCCAGTACACAAAGTTACGTTTCTTACTAAACTGAAACACTAGCTCAGATGTGAGTTCTCATCAGTATGTTTTGGCTTGAAAATCTGATAGTCTTGCATACTGTACCATTAGTTCCGTTTACGTGATAAATCAATAGATGGGAGAAATAAGAGTTCTAAGTTCTAGAAGTGCATTATAAAAATAAATGCATACAATTTTATAGGTGATTTAAATTTATTAAAATCAAAACCAAAACACATGTAAAATATATAAAAATCACCCTAGCTCCTTCACTTTACAGAACTAGGTTTTGTAAGTGATAATATCAGACTCTAAACATATAATTTATAAGATCTAAATGAGGGGTTGAAGAGGAGGCTCAGAGATTAAGAACACTTCACTAGTCTTCCAGAGGAGTTTGGTTTCCAGTACCCACACTGGGCAGCTAACTCACAGAATAGGTAATTTCTAGAAATTTAATTGAGCAGGTAATTATGGATACTTTAATTGATGATTAGAATATATTAAACTTAAAAGATCATCATATATAAAAAAACTTCCATATTATACCAAAATTTAATTGGCAGTACATAGACTTAGGAGCGACAATACGTGAAAGACTGGAGTTGCATCATGAGCTTTGGAGAGCACACTTCCCCTGGTTACACGAGGGCTTGTTTTCATCATGATAGTCGAGCTGCATCCTGCATAACCTGTCTGTCTTTGAACTGTATGGCTGAGGAGCTTGATTTACGCTCGGATTTAGATACGGAGACAGCTGAGTATGAGTAGAGAACTTGTGTGTCCTGCCCAAGACCCTGGTTTCCATTCTTGTACCTAGTAAATGAATGAATGAAGTTATGATGGAGTTGGAGAGAAGGCTCTGCTGTTAGGAGCACTCCTCCTGCAGAGGTCCTGAGTTCCTTTCCTGGAGCCCATGGCAAGGAGCTCACAGCTGCCTGTGACAGCAGCTCCAGGGCACCCAGTACCTACCCTGGATTCTCTAGGCACTTGCTCTCGCATGGACATACCCCATTCTCCCTCCATATGCTTAATTTGAAAATAACAAAATATTTTAAAGTCCTGAGCTTTAGAATTTTTGAAGCATTCAGAAATGAAACATTTTGAAACAGAAATATATTAATTATAAGCATTACTGATTTTGTTGATATAATTTAGTATATCTTCAAAATCAATCATAGTAGAAATTTAATTAGTGTTTGTTGTTACATGAATTTTTTTCTGCCCTTTCCTAAGGTTCCTGTTGTGTCTAACATTTTTAATAAACATCCAGAGAGGGGCTGAAGAGATGGCTCAGTGGTTAAGAGCACTGACTGATTTCCAGAGGGGCAAGGTTCAATTCCAGCACCTACACGGTGGCTCACAAATGTCTGTAACTCCAGTTCCAGGGGATTCAATGCCCCCTGTGGCTTCCATGGACACTAAGTACACATGGTACACATGCAGGCCAAACACTAGGGAAAAAATGCATCCTGCGAAAGGGATTGCCTTTCTAACAATGTATCTTCACTGGCAGTGTTCTTATTTATTTTTGTGTGTAGGGTATGTGTGTAGGTGGCAGTGTGCCATGGCTCCTGTGTGAGGTCAGAAGACAAGTGTATGTCTTTGCTTTGCACCTTTTGGAGGCAGGGCCTCTTGTCTGTTCTTGCCTAAGCCTGCCTGGCTGGCCTGTGAATTTATTGTAGTGATTCTCCCGCCTCTACTGCCATCCTGCCATAGGAACACTGGGATTACAGACATGCTGCTGCCTCAGTTCTTACATGGTCCTTGTGCTTGTTCCCCAGTTTCTTTACCCCCTGAGCCATCTCTCTGCAGCCCCACAAAAAAGTTTGGGATAAGTGGGGTCTTTGGACCCTCCCAGAATTGTTTCAAGGATCCACCTTTTCTTTTTAAATTTTTTAAAATTTTATTTTCCATTCCAACCACAATTATGCCTCCTTCCCCTCCTTCCACCACCTCACCTTCCCCAGCCCACCTCCCATCCACTCCTCCCAACAAGTAAGGGCTCTGATGGGGATTCAACAAAGTCTGGCACATTAAGTTGGGTCAGGACCAAGCCCCTCCAACAAGCTTGCTCATGCCTCAGAAATAGACCCTAGTCCTGCTGCCAGCGGCCCCTCAGATAGTCCAAACTTCACTACTTCTCCCACATAATGAGGGCCTAGTTTGGTCCCTTTATAGTTTTACAGAGACACTTGCCCTTTTCATACCCTTAGCCCATGTGTGCGTTGTAGAGTTTCTGAAGACTGTATAATGTATGAGGTCCAAACAGAAACTTTCTAAGAATCTAGTTGTCTCATTAATATGTGCGTTAAAGACTTTGCAAGAGAAGGATGCTGTTCTGTGTTTCTTCTGAGAATGTGCTTTTAACACATGGTTACTGGCTTATAGTTATTAAATCACTAACTTGCTAAATGAAAGAAGTTTAAAATTTTAATTTTCTCTGATTTGTTAATCATATAACCTCCATCAAAAGAAAATCAATCCTTTGGAGCCCTCAGTAATGTATGTAGTTTATGTTTTGGTTTGCATGTACAATGAAATTCACAGATCTTAAAACCTGCACTTTGTCACATACACCTCTCACTCCTCCCAGATCCATCCCTTTCTACTTCTGCAGCTTTGCATCTTCCTTGGTCTTAAACCCACAGGTTCAGGGTGTGTGACATTCATTGGAATGTGGTTGGCCTGGCAGGGACCACACCTCAGAGAAGACTGACTCTCCCTCTCCCTCAGTTACTTTCAGCTTTTCAGCTAGGGGCAGGACTTCATGCCTGCGGCCCCTCCACACTGGGGTTTTGCCTGGATTGAACATAGATATATCAATGGCTGTGAGCCCGTGTCTGGAAAGCACTGCTTCCTTGTAGTCATCCATTGCTTCTGACTCTTATGATCTCCTTCCCCATCTTTCAGGGATGGTCCTTGAAACGTGTGTGTGTGTGTGTGTGTCCACGTCCACCCATGTGTGACATGTTTCATCTAGGGCTGAAGATTCCACAGTCTCTAATTCTCCACACCTTGATCAATTGTGGGCCTTGCTATTAACTGCCACTTCAACAAAAATAAGCTTGTCTGGTGAGGTTTCAGAGATCTCTCACACAGTTGGTACCTTTGCCATATTACAGTGCCACTAGCTGGCGCTTGCCAGATGTTGACCTCTTAGTCTTGGCCTGCTTAGCTACCAGACCATGAACCAAGTAAAAGTCTTTATTACTGGTTTGGTCTTGTGTTCTTAGCAACACGAAACAGACTATCAAACCATTGTAAAAATAAAGGGCATATGTTGGAGATTTGGGGCAAACACTATTCACATCCATCTAACATGCCAATCAAGATGTAGAACACTTTCTCACTACAAAACATTCCTCTAATAGCCTTTCATTAATTCCCTCTGACTTAGTTAGGGTTTTATTGTTGTGAATAGATGCCATGACCACAACAACTCTTATAAAGGAAAACATTTAATTGGGGGCTGGCTTACAGTTCAGAGGTTTAATCCACTGTCATTATGGCAGGAAGAATGGCAGCACACAGGCAGACAAGGTGCTGGAAAAGTAGCTGAGAGTTCTATATCCATATCAGAGGGCAGCAGGAAGAAAGTGAGAGACCCTTGAAACCTCAAAGCCAACTCAAAAGGCACACCTACTCCAACAAGGCCACACCTTCTAATAGTGCACTTCCTGTAGGCCTATGGAGGCCATTTTCATTCACACCACCACGCCCTTCATAGACAACTACTGTTCTCTTTTCTGTTGCTGTAGATTATTCTTGAACAGGATGGCAGATGGAGTCACATAGTGCATGTTATAGATTTGGTTTTGACCACTCACCAGATGTTTTTAGGGGGATCTCATCCATCCTCTCTGTCTGTGTCTTTTCTTTTTATTGGGGAGTGCTATGCCATTATTGGAATATGCCTGTTGCTTACCTCTGTTCTTTGTGATGGTATGTATGGATTGTTTCAGCTTGAAGTTAGGTGTAAGGTTGCTATGATTGCTTTTACAGACATCTTTTTGTGGTCTGGTTTTCCATTCTTGCCACCTTTAGGGATAGAATTGTCTGATCATAGGAGACATGACATTTTGCTACATGGAGCTAGCTGTTCAGTGCTGTTTCCCATAGTTGTGCTATTTTGTAGTCCTGTAAGCATGCATGAGAACCCTCACTGCCCCATCCTACCCGGCATCTGGTAGTCACAGCCGTGAGTCATTTCCTTTCTGTGCTTTTGGTAGCCTTTCTTCAGTGACACCATTTGCCATGTGTTTATTAGCCATGTCCTGTCATTGTGAAGTATTTGCAGGTTTTGTTTATTTAAAATTGTTTCTGTGATTTTGTATCATTGAGTCTATAGATTGTGGCTTCCAATACCATCACAAATATATTTCATAACTATTTTACTTGGTAACCTGACTTTTTGTTTCCTTAATAATAAATGCAAATTCTTAATTTTTTAAGTAGAAGTTTTTAGTTTTGATGATACCACTTTAAATTTTTTTCTTAAATTCCTCTTTATTGGGTGCTTCTCAAGAACTGACACACACTTGGAGCACGAGCCCTTGTGTCCTTCACGATTACCGACAGTGTTTGACTCTAGCTCAGTTCATCAGTGTTCTGATTGAGAATAAACTGCCTCAGGGATCCCGCACTGTCACATTTTAGTTTCTCACAGTAAACAAATAGGTTTTGTGTTGGCAGTAGAAGAATGCACTGTGGACTGGTTTACGTATCCTAGAGCCCTGACTGATAGAAAAGCCTGGTGCAAAGTTTATCTCAAATCATAAACTAAGTCTCTGCTGTATTCTTGATGGAAAGAGCAGGTTCAGCAGACCTTGAAACTGGTGGTAATAAAATTTAGTCTAAGTAAGAAACTGTGCAGCAACATTTAAAAGCAATTATTTAAAAGCAATTAGTGTGTATGAGGAGAGGAAAGGAGGAAGAGGAAGGCAGGGTAGAGAGGAGAAGAGTTGTATGCTTTTGGAGACCAGACATGAAAGTTGGCAGTGTTCCTGTCACTCCCCACCTTATGGCTGTGTTTGTATGTATGTCTGTGTATGTTGGTGTGGTATGTGCATATGTGTGGTCAGAGGCCAACACTTGATGTCTTCCTCTTCTGCTTTCCATCCTAGTTTTTGAGATATGGGTTGTCACTGACCCCGGAACTCATCAGTTCAGCCGGACTGGCTGTCCAATGAGTTCCAAGGGTTAACCTGCCTGTTTTCTTCTCCCCCACCACAAGCTGAGGTTATAGATATGTGCTTCTGTGCATGGTTTTCATGTGGATGCTGAGGGTCCGAACTCAGCCATGGTGCTTATAGAATAAGCACTTTATTGACTTAGCCATCTCCTAAGCCCTCTATCATAAGTTTTGAGAGAGGATCTCTCTCTAAACCTGGCGCTTACTGTTTCAGTTAGACTGTCTAGCCAGAGAGTTCCTGGGATCTGCCTGTCTCCCTCTCCCCACCTACCTCCGCCTTCTTCTAACTCCAGCACTGGAGTTAGCCACATGCTGGTCCACCCAGCTTGTGTGTGAGTACTGAGGATGTGAACTTGGGTCCTCATGCTTGCACTGCGGGCATTTTAACAACCGAGTCATCTCTCTAACCCCATTTGTGTGTTCTAAGAATTAGTAATTCATTGCTGAAACTGCTGTCCTTTCAGATGAAGAGAATGGGTTACATTCTAATGACCCCTTAGGTCTTAGCCAGGACAAAGGAGGAATAAAACAAGAATTTCCAGCCATGGGTTTTACCTGATGATGAGCTTAGAAGACTTACCCAAACATTTCCCTTTTACCCTTGTTTTTGAAGAAAACATTTGTGAACTATATCTCAAAATGAACCATAAAGAAATGTTTTTTGTGTTTTATTTATTGTTTTTGATGCATAAATGAAGACTTTATTGCTATTATAATTTGCTCTGTAGTATCATTTGAAAATCTTCTGTCTTACAAATTTATATTTATACATTCGTCTCTAATGACTTTCTAATTTGGAAGCCTTAATAAGCACCAGTAGGGAACAGAAACTAAAGATACAAGCAGTGTTTGTTTAGATTTCAAGAGAAAGAATTTCGACAGTTGAGAAAGGGTAAATGTCAGTTTTTTACAGGTGTATACATGGCTTATAAAGCAATATGGTGAACACACTGGTCCACAGACACATGTTGGTCACAGCTGCAGACAATTGAAAACTCATTCTCTTGTTATCTCATTGGAATTTTTTTGCATTCCTTTGGTCTTGAATCAGGTAAGAATTGGATTGTATTTTGCTTTTGTGAGTATCCAAATGAATATGCGATTACTTAAAATCTTGAATACTACAAAATAGTTAATATAAAATGTTCATTTGTTCAGTGGAAGCAAAAAGTATGTTGAAGAAGCTTGTTTTGGAGTACTTTTCAATGCACTTGCTATGCAAGCATGTCTTATTTTCACTCTTTTTCTTTCTCTGGATCCATTTCTAACTTAAAAGATAGGTTTGTGTATTTTTAAACTCTGGGTACCTGCCCTATGTCAAACTTTGGTGGCATTAGGAGGCAGAGGATATATGCTCTTTCTCCAGGAGAGCTACAGTTCAGTGATTGGCAGATCTTCACAAAAATAGCGGCAGGGATGGGTGAAGATGAAAGTACAGCATCGTGAGAGGTGGAATGTGGAGTTACTGCTCTGAATTAGAGCTTTGAAACTGCTTTTAAAATCCTGCTCCTGACAGTATGGTTAAGATCAAGATCTAGGGACAAAATAGTAGCCTGGGTGAGGAGCCATGCTTTGCATCTCCCAGACATGTACCTGGTGAGAGACAAGAGTCAGTTTTAATACCATTTAATAATATCAATGGAATGCTTAAAGCACAGTAAAATTAAATCTGACATTCACAAGTGTGTTCTATGTAATCATGTCAATTAAATGAAAATACTATTTAGATAGAAGGCCTGGTATTTTGACTCCACCCAGATGATAAAGAATTCCAGTGTATTAGTTACTTATTTGTTATTATGATAAAACAGCATGACCAAGGCAACTTATAAAAGAAAACATTTAATTGGGCTATGGTTCCAGAAGGTTATAGTCCATGAAGCAGAGTGAGGCACAGTGGCAAGAACATTCGAGAGCTCATATCTCCATCTACAACAGGAGGAGGCAGAGAACACAGGGAGAATGGCGTGAACCTTTAGAAACGTCAAAGCTCACCCCCAGTGACACACCTCCTCCAACAAGTCCACACCTCTTAACCTTTCCCAGTTTCACCAACTGGGAACCAAGTATTCAAATATGAGTCTATGAAGCCTGTTATTATTGAAAACAATACAACCAGTAAATTATTGAATGACAAGAAGGAGAGAGATATCACCAAGTACCACTTCCTTACATTATAGTCCCCAAGCACAGTCTTAGTTAAAAGAATCTTTGGCATCCCCAGCATCCCCACCCTCCAGCAGCCCAGCCAGCAGTTGAAGAGAGCTGTGTTCTTGTTTGTACATACTTCCGCTGATGTGAGCCCCTGACCACAGTACCTGTCTTCCTTGTACAGAGCTCTTTCATTGGCCATGGCAGTATGGAACCTGTGTTCTCATCTGCATTGTCTCGGTCATAAAAAGTAGCATCAAAGAGAGCTATTTATCAAAGCCTTTGTTATAGTTGGGAAGCTTATTTGGCAAAGAACCACTTTGCTGGATCATCATCTAAAACTGAAATCGCTAAATTGTTCACCCAACTTAATAACTTAGGCTAGAAAACGAGATGGGCTTTCAGGAAATAGTGCCATCAGTATCTACTTTATGTCGACAATTATTTTTTTACATATGTGGCCCAGAAAAAATGTTTTACATTTTTGATGAAATATTGTACATAAACACTTATTTGATCACATTTTAATTACATTAAATGTGTCTCTTTTTACAAAAGAGTGTCTGTGTGTGTATGCATGCATGCACATATGTGTGTTTGTGTGCCTTAGCATGTGTGTGAAGATCAGAAGACAACATGGGAGAGTCTGTTCACTCCTCCTACCATGTGACTCCCTAGAGGATCAATTCTGTTTGACAGGCTTGTTAGAAAATATCTTTGCCTGTTCAACCATCTCATCAGCCCTTGACCACACCATATTTAAAAATAGGTTTGACTACATATGGGGTTTGCGTCTGTGTCATTACAGCAAAAGTTTGGTTAGCAGTACCTACCCTTACTGAGGGTGTCTTTGCTAGGATTTCTGCTGCTGGGATAAACACATTACCAAGAGCAACTTGGGGAGGACATGGCTTATTTCATTTTAGAGCTCTCAGGTCACAGTCTGTCACTGTTGGAAGTTAAGGCATGAACCTAGAGGCAGAGCTGTAGCAGAAGGAATACTACACTGCCTAATGGTTTGCCCCTTGTAGCTTGCTCAGCCTGCTTTTGTATACCTTCTAGAATCACCTGCCCAGGTATGGCATCACCCAAAATTGGCTGAGCCCTCCCACATCAACCATTAATCAAGACAATACTCTCCATTCCTCAGATCTAGATCTTCTGTCCCATTGATGTTCATGTCTGTTTTTATGCCAGGACATGCTCCTTTGTTACTGTGGCTTCTTTTTCTTCTTTTTAAAAAAATATTATCTATAATCTTTGAAGGTGTATACATGTATGTAATGTGTCTTGGTGTCTATCCCTACTCCCCTCTTTTTATCTAAGATTCTCCATCTTAGTTACTTTTCTGTTGCTGTGCTAAGACACCATTATTAAGGCAGCTTATAAAAGAAAGTGTTAAATTTAGGCTTACAGTTTCAGAGGGTTAGAGTCCATGATGACAAAGCAAAAACACAGAAGCAGGAAGAACTAAGAGCTCACATCTTGCTCTGCAAGTAGGCAAAGAGAGACACACTGAGAATGGAGGGAGCATCCAGTGACACACCTTGTCTAACAAAGTTACACATCCTTGTCCTTCCCAATTTCCCAATTAGTTCCACCAAGGCGGACCGAGCATTCAAACATAGCAACCTATGGAAGCCATTCTCATTCTACCATAGCCCTTAGTACAACTCCCTACCAACTTATTGTGCCCCCTTACACTTTATATAAATTCACTATTGGGTCCAATTATTGTTGCTCATATGTGCCTGGTATGGGGCCAGCTGCTGGGGTACGGGCAACCTACTGGCGATCACATCTCCAAGGATAAGTGGATCTCCATTTCCCAAGTGACCGGTACCCATGACTTCTTGGCAGGGATGGGACCATGTGTGTCCTTCCCCCACCCCATGCTGGAATTTTGATTGTCATGATTTTGTAGATAGCTGTTGTGAGCTCATGTGTGGCATGGTCATATCGTGTGTAGGAGATAGCCTTCCACAGCACTCCTCCTCAGTGTTCTTTCTGCCCCTTCATCTGTGTGTTCACTGAACCTTGGGGTCAACAAGGCTAATACAGATGTGCCATTTATGGCTAAGCATTTGGTCCCTTATTCTTAGAATGTGGGCAGTTATGTCAAAACAGATGGCCCAAGTAGAGAACCACGTAAGTGGGTTCAAAGGTAAATATTTAGAATGCAGTTTGACAATGGGGACATTTAACAGAAAAGCTACAGTAGGTTCTGTTTTAGGCCCTGTGACTCCTCAACCAATGGGTTTTTGACTAGGCTTGCAGTATAAGATACAAACTCTACCCTTTGTAGCTCGCCTCAGGTTCAGTCAGAAAGTGGTTGACTACCATGTAACAGTCATGCCTGGCAGGGCCGTATGATTAAGGTGCAGAATCCAGTGCTAGGTAAGACCATTGGTGTCTTCTTATTTTCTCACCCAGCAGCCTGTGTAGTGCCTTCTAGCACAGTGAAACTAGTCAACAGGAAGAGATTTCCTGGTCAGCTCATGATTGATTTCTCTGTGTCCTGCAACCAAAAATATATTGTGTCTTCAGCAATAGGGTCTTACCAATCAGTTTTAGTGAGCAACTAAGAGCAATGGCCATAGCCTGGGTGGCTCTGGGTTCTCCCTGAACAGTGTCTTGTATGAAGGTAGTCCATACCCAGAGTGAGGTTTTCATGTACTAATCCTTGTCTTCTGGGAGCAAAATTGCTCACTCCTGGGGCGGTACTTTTGTTTAAACTCCTTTTGTTTAAATTATGGTTTTAATTTGCTTATAAACTAGTGATTTCTCTAAGACTTCTTCATAAATCCTTAGTTTTGTTTAACCCATCAAATAACCCATCGTTCCCCAACACCCTTGCTACGATCCCCAAATAAACCTTTGGTTCCCAGTATACCCCTCCAAATGTATCACCTTATCTTCCTTCCTTTTCTATTTTGTTGGTGTGACTTTCTGTTGAGCTGTTTGATTTATTGAATCTATCATTTCCTTCATTTTGGTTTTCATAAGTATTTCTAGTCCCATTTTCATATTCTGTGTTGATTTCAATATTTAATTTGTCTTTGTATTCTAATTCATTTCTTTGAACATACTTACTATTTTGAATTCTTTAACCTTGAATTTTTTCTAGATCTTTGTCATTTGGTGCCATTATTCTGGGATTGGTAGTTTGGGGAAAACACAAGTTTGTCTTGGTCTTTTCTTGCCATTTTATTCTTTGTATTAGGACTTGTACACCAGGAACTAAGTCACTGATTTTGTTTGTTTCTGTTTTTTTATTTCTTTCTTTTTAATCAGGAATGTTTGCAGCATCCCAAAGGGACTAGATTTGTAGTGTGTCTGAGATGTCGTTTTCCTCGGCTAGGCTGGTGTGCAGGGTGCCCAACTATCCCAGTTCTTCCCTGAGTGTAGAACATCAACCACATCAATAGACACTGTCCAGGGTTGACCCTTTCCTTAATTGTCTCTAGCGTTTCTTTCCTCGAATTTCTTCTGTGACTGGTTTTCTCTTTCTGTCTTCTCTATTTAATATCCTGGACCACTGTCTGACTTTAGCTTCATCTGTGTATGGATCAAACTATTTCTGGCTTGACCAAATAAGATGAATTGTACAGCAATGTACTCTTGAATTGGGAGATTTGCTAAAGCTCCTAGTGAGCCAGTAGCAAGAGTGCTATATAACTGGTTCTATCCCAGGTGTGTGCTCATATACTCTATTGAAAAAAAAAACTCTGACTGGAGTGCGCTGACATTTGACAGGGTGTGTTTATTGCCCCCTGGGAATTAGGGGATGGACGTGAATGGAGGGCACTCCCAGTGCCTCTGTTCTGGTCAAAGCTTAGTTTTGCCTGTCTTGCTTTATCATCATTATTATCATCTTGATGGTGCTGTGTACGTAACATGGTGGCCCATTGGACACAAACAGGAGGCCAGTGGGGGTGTCTGCAAATAGATGAATCTCTGAGTCTTGTGAATTTTCAAGGCCTGGTGTGTGGAGTTTCTCTTAGGGTTTCAGCTGTCCGAGTATGGGTCAAAGGTAGGAGGTGGTTTGCAGACCCTAGCCCAGTTTTTCCTATAGGGATTTGTGAAGCTAGCATTACTTAGTTGGAACTAATTTGGTTCAATTTGGACTCTGTCTGAAGAGTGTTGGGCAGGGGGATTATGGTGGGACAAGTATTGACAGTGCCATCACAAAAATAATACAAGTGAGGTGACTTCAGAATCCACATACTGTGTTGTTGTGCGGGCAGTCATAATGTCATCTGCATGGTCCAGAACTGAGCCAGGCAGAACACTGTCAGCCCCTGGTACAGGGTGTTTTCCTCTTAGACTGTGGGATAATAACCCTCAGATGGACTCAGTGAGGAGAATAGCCTGTCTGTGCTCACTGCTGAGCCATTCTGACTCCTGCCTTGAGCTAACACCACTACCCAGTAACACAGGGACTACTCTCTTTTTTTTCCTTGTCTCCTAATAGAAAGTTTAAAATACGGAAGTTCTTCTCAATACAAATATTTTTAATGTAATCTACCTCCATCCTTTCTTTGATCTTCTTCCCTCTGCTCTTTGGCACAGCAGATGTAGCATTTTCTTGAGCAGGTTGTGAGCTGGTTTTTTGTTCTCATTGACTTTGGACTCTTGAATAGTTTGTCTTCCAGCACAATCTTAAGAAGTGACCACTGGTATGACAGCTGCTGTGCCCTGGTGGCTTTAGCGCTGTTGAATGTGGCTCATGCGCCTAAGGCACGGGACTGACTTCATTCCGTTTTCACTAGTGTGCCCTGCAAGGAAGCAGCAGGCGTTTCCCACTGTCCAGCCTTGCTTTCTCCTAGCTACATTTGACTTTGCTCATAGTAAAGTTGATGTTCTATGAGTGTAAAATGCCTGCATTTAAAGACAGTGTGTGAATTGTGTGCATTGATACATGTTAAAATGATAATATTTAGTTGTAGCACTTTATTACAGTGTTAACTTGCTCATTGCAATGGCAGAATCCCTGGCAAGACCTCACAAAGTCAAGATACTTGGCATTCATGCACAGGTGGAGGGAGGCTCACTACAGCCTCACCCATAGCTGAATAGCCATTGGCAGCTGATGTACTGAGGGAGGGAGAGTCCGTTTTCTTCAGGGGTATGCCTTCCTTTTGCCTGACCTCCTTCCCATAGGTGATTCACACTCATACATGTTTGGGCAGCACTGTTTTTGGACTTGGAATTATTTGGAGGTGGGCATAAAGTTGGAAGGGAGAGCATGGTGGGGGTATTCCCAGAGGAGTTGGAGGGTGGATATGATCAAAATACATTGTATATGTGTATGATATTCTCAATGAATAAATTTTAAAAAGTTTTACATAAAACTTGAAGGAAGATTTATTTAGTTCTTAGTTCCATAGGACTCAGTCTTTGGTCCTTGGTTCCCCTGATTATGGGTCTTTCCTGGTGGTAGGAGACTCTGGACAGGACTGGCTTTGCCTTTGAAAGCATGTCCCACTGCCTTCTTCCTCCAGCAAAGAGCTCTTCCTCCTAAATTTCCACAATAAGAAGTTGCTGGCTGGGAACCAGGTGTTTGGCAGAAGAGATTTCGGGAGCATTTCATAGCTGCCCACCCCCGCCCCACCAGATAATGACTAAAATTAGTTTGCTTCTTTCCTTTTTACTTGATTAGCCTGGGTCTTGCTACACTTGAAATTATGCCTACTGTTCTCTCTGTGTTCATCTAGCAGGGACGGCTGCATACCATTGGCATCATTGACATTGAGCAGGTCACTCTGTGGGGGCAGTCTTGGTCTCTTGTAGCCTGTCCAGCCCTCCTGGTCATGCCTTGTGCAGCCTCTGCCAGAAACTTTTCCTTGGATGGACAGACTCCCTCCCCTTCAAGTCAACTGCCCCAATTTCTGCTTGCACCTGTAGTTAATTCCTGTTGCCTTGGGTGCACAGAAAACCAGACGCTTTCTGGACGAGAAAATGTCTACTAGCAGACTCAACAACCCAGAGTTTGCTCAGCAAACACTTCTGCTCTGCTGGCCACCGTTTTAGGCGTCTACCGTGCCAGTGGATTAAAACCCAGCCTCCTGCGACCTTCCATCCTGATTGGGTCAAAGTCACGGATAAACAGATTATTCAGGTGTCACGTGATCAGTGCTGTGGAAGAGGGTGTAAGAGACAGGTTCAGGGAGGGTGGGATATGCTATACTCCCAGACCCCTTCTGTGCTGCTTCTCCCTCACTTCCTACTTCCTGTGTTCTTTCAGAATACCTATTTCCTTTGCTACTGGGTAGACATGTTTTCTAGACAGTTTTCTTGGGCTCTGGTTAGTCCTCCTACATAGCAATGTTAAAGACTGTTGAAATGGCTCTAGATCTGGGTCCCAGGCTGTGTGCCTCTTGGGGCTGTTTTGGCTGTGTGCCTCCTTGCACATTCTGTCATTGCACCTGTCCTCCTGGCAGCTCTGCAGCCTTAGATCATGGTCAGCAGCTTTGAGGTCATTGTTGATGCAAGACTTATGCACAGCATCTATTCCAGTAGGCCAGTATTCTTCTCAGAGTTTCTGACCAGTTGATAACACAGTGTGGGCTGAATAAGGTTTGCACCTGGCTCTACATGGCCCACTTAAGAAAGCAACAGTCTGTATAATAAGTGTTCACCATTCATAATTCCTTCCACCTCTGCTTTCTAGGTTTTTTTGGATTAGATATCATTGCTAATGATTTGGATTTCTTGTAAATAAGTAATTAGTACATTTTTGTAAAATACCACTGAAGGAAAAGTAGAGGATATTCCAAGTGGGACTCCTGGTGGCAAGACTGGCAATTTCTAAATGGTTATTACCAAGACTGAGGTCTTTATCTTCTGTTTTTTAAAGTACATCTGACAGCCAGGTGGTGGTACACACTTGTAATCCCAGCACTACAGAGGCAGAAAGATTCAAAGTTCAAGGCTAGCCAGGATCCTGTACATAGAGTTTGAAGCCAGCCTTGGCTACATGACAAACCTGTCACAAATACATATCTCCAAGGCATTTGTTGTCTGTATTGTTGCCTCTGTCTAGTCTTCAGCCAGAACAGTAGGATATGCCTATGCATTTAATGTAAGCACTTGTTGGGAGCGATCCCTGCCCTCCCTCAGTCTGTATGAAGCATACCTCAGGATTACAATTGGCAAGGCCTTAACTACATTTCAAATTACCTGCTTCATGGACAGGAGAGGGAAGACATTGCTTATGTACATGGCTAACACCATATTATGAATTCTTGTGGGAGACAGTATTAGGGATATGTGCTCCTGGGATGTGTTGTCCATGTCAGAGATGGGTAGTCTTGGAGACAGGGGGATATAGTTTAAATACTGGCTGTGGTCCCTGCTTTAGCATATTGGCTGATTGATGACTCTGCCAAATGGGTAGCACATGTTCCTGACAAGAAAGATGTAGAAGAATTTCACCATAAAGGTTTTGAAGTGATATTTACTTCAAAACTGAAAATCCAGTTACAGTTCAAATTGATGTAGGGGCTCTTTAGACGATAATGGTTTTGTTGGGTATTTTGAGTTTTGTTGGTAGTTGTGGTTTTCTTTTTAAATTTATTTTCTATCCATAGGTGTTTTGCTTGAATGCATGTCAGTGCACCATGTGCATGCCTGGCACCTGCAGAGGCCAGAAGAGAGTGCAGATTCCTTAGAACTGGAGTCATGGATGGTTGTAAGCCACCATGTGGGTGCTGGAAATGGAACACAGGTCCTCTGGAAGAATAGCCAGTGCTCTTTACTGCTGAGCTTTCTCTCCAGCCCCTTGCTTTGTTTTTGGAGATAGAATTCCCTCTCTGTTCATTATCCTTTGGCCTCACTGTCTCCATGCTAGGACTATACGCATGTGTTATAATACCTTCTTTGATTGTTATATGTGAATATCTCTTAGAAAGCAGCTAGGAAGCTGACACCCCTTGTCACTTCAGTGAACCTGCTGTAGAAAGCTGAACTGGCAGAACCTTGTCCTCCCTTACCATAGGACTGCGCTTCTAATCTGTGTGGGTGGGTTTGGACCCCTGCCTACCAGGCCTGGCTTCTGAATGCCTGAAATCCAAGCTGGAGACCCCTGCTATGGACAGCACTGTCCATCTTGCTGCTTCCGGAGCTCTGCAGAGGCCTTGAAACTGCTCCTCTATTGAGGTCTTCCAATAGATGGAGGTTCCTCAGTTTCTTTCCATGTCAGTGCCTGGGTAAGGTTTGAATGTATGATACAGAGCTTTAGCTTTCTGTTGTAGGGGCCTCTTGTTGGTTCCCAGCTGCTCAGCCCTGAAATAATCACACAGAAACTATNGGCTAACTCTTACATATTAATTTAACCCATTTCCATTAATCTGTGTATCACCACTAGGTCGTGGCCTACCAGCAAAGTTTCAGTGTGTCTGTCTCCGGCGGCAGCTCCGTGGTTTCTAACTCTGCCCTTCTTTCTCCCAGCTTTCAGCTTAGTTTTCTCCACCTAGCTCTGTTCCCCTATAACTCTGCTCTAGGCCCAAAGCAGTTCCTTATTAACCAACGATATTCACAGCATACAGAGGGGAATCCCATATCAGCTTCCCTTTCCATTTTGATCATTTGTTTGCATTTCTCCATTAATTTTCTAAGGAGCTTTAGGATGGCATTTTGTGTCCTGCAGATAGAATATGGTGGTTTGTTGGATCACAGTATAGCTGGTAGGGTTTGAGTCAGGTAACAGAAGCAGATATGCCAGCACATGAAAGAACATATGGGGGTTCTTTAGAGGGGAGGTGATCTGGTCTTGTCCCAAGGACCAGGAAAGATGAGGGCATGGCATTCACTGCAGTGCTGAATAGAGGGACTGTTGATCTGCTCGGAACTTACCAGGGTCAAAACAGCAGTGAACCGGTGTATGACCCTGATTTGCCCTGTCTGTGACAATGCACATTTTTGCACTGAATGCCTGTACTTGGGTCAGTGACAGCATGCTTTTCTTTCCAGTGTCATCGGCATTAAAATGAACCATTTTTAATTTTTCAGAACAAGCCTGCCTTCACCCATGTTCTCCAGAAACGATTTCAGCATCTGGAGCATCCTCAGAAAATGCATTGGGATGGTGAGTTAGCTTCTGCTTCCTCTCTGAGTCGAGTGGCTGCCTTTTTGATTGCGTATCCTTAGGGAGGGGATCTTGAAAAAATAACATGGGAGTGTGGCCTACCTGTTGCCAGAATACCCATGAGAGTAAGAAATTTAGCCTTCCACTAGGTTTTTCTGGAAGAATCTGGATCTCTTTTTATACTATTTAAAGGGGCTTTAATGTGACTTTCGAATAAGAAAATGCTTTTCTTTTGCAGCATGCCAAATCTGTATTTCTCTATACGTCACCTTAGAGGTTCTCTCCAAGAACAGAGCCACTACATAAATTCTTACTTTGCTTGGAGCTCTGCAGAGCCGTCTTCTGTCTCTGGCTCTGTCAGTGTAGTGTGGTGGATTATGGATTGTGTCTCTGCTGCATTGTCAGGGCATGGGGTGGGGTGGGCTAATCTGGGTGAGGGAGGACAGTGGCAGAATTTCCTCTTACTGGTCAGTTCTGCCACCTGATGCTACCCTAGAGGTCTCTTCCTAGTGTGATCTTCGACCATGAAGAATGATGATAATTGAATAATGTGGATCTCAAGGTGCCAAGGATTCAACCTGAGTGAATGCTGCATTAGGATGTTCAGCCACTTTGCCCACCCCCAAGTTCTCCTAGTGTTCCTTTGCTCTGAGATTGGGCACCATCAACAGAAACTTCCTCAGTGCCACTTTCAAGGAGCTCATCCCAGAAAAATCCAGTTTAAACCAGTCTTCTGAATCCTTCACAGAGAATGATCCAGTTGAGCTTTGGGAAGCTGGAGTTTGATTTCAGTCCTGCCGCTCCTTACTGTGAGACTGGTCAGGTGCTCACCCCCTGTGCCATGCTGCCTCCTGCATCAAATCCAGTCACTAGCTCATGCTTTAGAGATGTGTGCAAAGATAGGTCATAGGTGTAAAATGTCTAGATATTTGCTAGATTAGCACGGTGCTCAATGCATAGTAGTCCTTGTGTCAGCAGTAATACCAACTGAGAGTCGGTGTGTGCTTCAAATTTCCTTCAGTCATATTAGGATTCAAGACAGGAAACATATATGGCAAATAATGCATTTAAATAAGATGGTGATTATACACCCAGTAAGCTGTGGGCTCATACAAGTCATTTGTTACTGACTTTAATACTCTCTTTATAACTGAGGATTCAAGACAAACATTTCTTTTTTGTGAAGTCAGTAGTTTTCAGACCTTCAAACGATGTGTTTATCTTGTCATGTAACATGTAGCTATGAGTCTGCATGTGCTCCTAAAATGAAAACCAGTTTCACAAGAGAATAGTTATCATTACCACAGTGATTTTTTTAATATTAAAGCAATACTGATTTCAACTCATTGAACTGACTTCATAACTTGCTGATAAATCAGAACCCATAATTTGAATAAGGCCGGTCTGTGCTCCTGTAGAACCAGTACTGCATCTGCCTTAAGACTGTGACGTCATGTGGCATTATTCTTCCTGAGCGTTATGGAAGATGCAGCTTTTCTGTATCTCTTGTTTCAGCAGATGTCAGGTGCCATGGTGGTGTCATTGTGTGGTAAATGTTTGCAGAGATAACCATCAATATGACTGTCTTTAGAAGTTACTGTCTATATTAGAACTTACCTTCCTGAGTTAGGAGATGGCTAAGTCATGTTGGATCAAGCCTGTCTTTGTTCTCTTGAGAACATGGCTATGCTTTTATTTTTTAGGTACAGCGCTATGTGTGCAAATAAACACTTCATTGAATCATAAATAAAATAAAACAAATATAGCTGTGTGACTTGGTAGAGCCCCATAGAGTGTTTTGAAACTTGTCTGTAGACCTGACTGACTGAAGCATGGGCAGAGAGCTGCAGTATTTGGGGGTGACCCTGCTGACATTGTAGATTATTAATGTGAGTTTAAGTGACATCAGCAGCATGTGACTGTTCTTGAGGCGCTGACTGTGGAAGGACTGCCTCTCCTAGGCAGCAGGAAGAGTCAGGAGGTGTAAGTGCTGGGCATTAACAGAGGTGGAAATCAAGATATTGTGGCAGAGTAGTGTAAATGGTATCACCATAGTGAAAATTGTGCTTTTTATATAACTCACTAATATATACTTGTTTACCCTGCCCCCCAAACCATCAAGACTTAGAAAATAGTAGTATTCTTATGTTTTGATACCTTTAAAGAATTTTAAAATATCCTTTACTTCATGCCCATGATTCTGTAATAGTTAGTACCAATTGGAGTTTGAAAACCCGGGTGCATGCCTTCTGCTGTCCTATTTCTTCCCTGAGCATTGTGGGATCTCTTAATTTGGTAATAAGATTTTAGTTGGTTGGTTGGATTCATAGGCTTTTGGTATGTAACCTACACTGGTTTTGGAGTCTGAATCCTCTTGCCTCAGCCTCCCAAGTACTGGGATTACAAACATTCACCACCATGCCTGAATTAGAATTTTTAAAAATAACAGAGAAAATGTGACCCTTAGTCCTATTTACAGGCCGACCTATTTACACTGTCCGTGAGCATTGGGTCAGACTGACAGTGTGTAAGTGCCCCTGGCTTTGGCCATCTGAATTCTAGTTAATGGCTTGCTGATACAGTGATGTATGGTGTAATTAGAAATATGACTTTTAGAACTCACAGGAGTCAGAGGTGAACAGAGTTATGCAACTTGGAGTCCAGCCTGGTCTGAATAGTGAGTTCCAGGCCAGCCAGGGTTACAGTGAGACCCTTTCTCAAAAACTAAAACAAGACTCACAGGAGAAACTTATCTGCTAGGGATGGTGGCGTCTGATTTTGTGACCATAAGAAGGTCCCTGTGTTCTCCTTTCAGGTCCCCCATAACTAGGTAATCTAACTACAGCAAGAGTTCACTCTCTCTGCCCTCTCTGCCCCCAGTATACCATATTTTGCTTTGTTTCTAAAAAGTATAGAATCTCACATTTCTCACGGCTGTGAAGCCTTTCTTTTCCTTTCCTTTGTCTCAGACAGGCTTTTGTTACCAAATATCAGATCACATTCCATGAAATAAACACTTTATATAACTAGAATCTGATATAAATCTCTTTGTGATTAAAGCTTTCATTAAGCCTGCCCAGCTTCCCAGCACTCCTGTGGCCCTGGCTGTCAGAAACCTTTGCTCTATTGTCTTTTCCTGGAGGTCTCCTTAGCCTGTGCTCCTTCCCCTGTCCCTGGTTGCTGAGGCTTTGTCAGGAGGGCCACCTACAGTTCAGCTTGGGTGTTCCTGCTCACAGCCTACAGAGGAGCACGTGGGCCAGGGCAAAGACCCCTTGCACTCGGAGTGGGCCTCCTAACCCTGTGTCCATTCCCCTCGCTGGCAGCACTGGGGCCTTAGTGCTGAGTCACTGTAAGAGATGACAAAGGTCTGGTTTATGATGAATGCTGACTTAAAATAAAGTTTATTATTTTTTCATATATTTTACATGCTGACCACAGTTTCCCCTCCCTCCTATCTTCTTGTTCCCCACCACCACCTTCCTTCTATCCACCCCAACCCACTCCTCCTCTCCTATGAATGCTGACTTTTAAAAATGAAAATTCTCAGAGGTTAAGAGCATTGCCTGCTCTTCCAAAGGTCCTGAGTTCAATTCCC
>LOJH01009097.1:4178-23574 GCA_001685095.1 Ellobius talpinus
TATTCATTAACCAATAAAAGCAACACATATACAGAAGGACTTCCCACATCACATACCCACACCTATATCTCTGTTTAAATCCTTATACATCTAGACATATCTTGAAAACACTAATTCACCCTGACCCATCTAGTTCAATCCCAACACCTCCAAACTCATTGTAATCCCCCCTTCTGTTGATAACTAACCCCCTGTCTGACATCCAGGCTCCCTTAACCCTGACGTTTTCACTCACTGAATGATGTATGTGTATAAGTGATCTCTCATCACTTTGGGGGCACAAGGGACATAACTTGGGCTTATAAATACAGCATACAGGTAACTGCTGGTGCAACCCCACCCCTTTGTGGTGGTCCCTTCCACCTTTCAGGCTCTCTGTTGTGACACAGTGTTTCTTCCAAATCAACAGGTCTTCTTCCCAGCTCAGGCTCCAGGACTCCACGCTCCCAGCTGCTGCTGGCACTTCTTTCTGCCACATGTATACCACCTCACTCTGCTAGGCTCAAAGCCCATACCTACCAGTCACTGCTCATTCTCGGAAGATACTAAGAACTACAAATTGGAGCTGGAGAGATGGCTCAGTGGTTAAGAGGTTGCCGTTCTCACAGAGGATCTGGGTTCAGTTCCCAGCACACACATGGGTTGGTCCCAACCGCCTGCGGCTCCAGTTCCAGGGAGTATAATGCCCTCTTCTGGCTTCTGCAGACATGACATCTCTCTAGCTCCAATTTGTAAGTTTTTAACATTTTCTAAGAAGAAGCAATGAGTGGGTTTTCCCTCTTTCTCCTGGTTTTAAAAACACATGGACAAAAGCACAGCTTACATATTGCAGTTATTTATGTTGATGATTAAATTGTCTCATCTTTGGTGTCTTCAGGATGCTACTACATAACTTTCTTTGGTGGCTTCTCGTGTAATGAGCTCTTCTGGGCACACTGTACGTTTTGTGCCTCCTAATTAGAATGCATTAGTTCTCAAGTAATCCCAAGGGTCATTTGGGGGCAGTAGGATATAGACGCCACAGTCTGGTCTCTAGAAGGTTTCATTACTGGGTTGGACATTGCGCTCAGTCTTGGCAGAATGCAGACCTATATGGGAATGCCATGGCTCCAGGCTTCACACTGATTTCCCCCCCACAGATTCAGGATTGCATGGTATGGCCCTAAGCCTCATGGGTCTCCCCTTTGTACATCCCCCTGGCAATCCCCATTTGCAATGAATACAGTGTAATTATTCGGTCTCACCCTATACACCCAACAATATCTGGCTGACAACGCCAACGTTATCATTGCTAACATGCATTGTGATAAATCATTTAAGAAAACTTCACAGTTATTTTTGTTGGGGTATATCCCATGTGGGATGCTAATTAAATTAATTTGTCTTTAAGTCACTTGGAATCGTTTTCCTCTGTGTTTATAATGCTGCCACGCTAATCACGCATAGGAGGAACTGTTGCTTTCATCTTCCAGACTTTGAAAATGTTTTATGATTTAAAAAAACATTTGCACAATTCCAAAGGTATGCCAGTAAAACAAGCTATCTTAAGAGTAATCCTGGGGTGTAGATCAGTTTGTGGAGTGCACGCCTAGCGTGCACAAATCCCAGGGTTTGGTCCCCAGAGCCACATAGCACTAGGGGTTCTGGTGCATACCTGTAACTCAGTATTCAGGAGGTGGAGGCTGCAGGATCATAAGTTCAAAGTCATCCTCTGATACATTGGGAGTTTGAGGCCAGCCTGGGCCAAAGATTCTGTTTCAGAGAGAGGTGAGCAAGCAATAAGGAAAGAGGAGAGGAGAGGAGAGGAAAAGAGAGGAGAGGAGAGGAGTCTAAAGTCAGTCTCCTGTCATCTGAACAATTCCTAAACATGATGGGGGAGGGGTGCAGAATCATAAGGGTCTTTGTTACTGACACCTTAGCCAGTTCTCGGTGATGTGTACCAAAAGGTGCTAACATTATACTACAGACTCCATGCTGTATCAAAGACCCAAAAATAGCAACAGAATCTAAATCTCACCAGTTCCAGTTGAGGGCCTCCAGCACTGGGGTGGTGGGCACGTTGCCCTAGGAACATGGCCTCTTTTCATCTTGTTTCTCTGGTACCCTCAACACATGGCTCCTTCCTGTCATCCAGATAGCTGCCATCGCATCCCAATGCCAGCTAGGAAGGAGTCAAGGGAAAGAGAAGGTAGCTCCTGCTCTAAGGCTATACTCCGGAATTGCATGTACAACTTCTGCTAGGATCCTACTGACCAACTTGCTTTGAAGAAGGGTGGGAAACAGTCATTTACTCCAAAGCAGATGGCAACTAAAGCTAAGGTTCTGTCACTATAGAGCAAAGAGGACAGGGCTTGGAGCATAGGTCGGGGCAATGCCAGGCAGGCATGGTGGCTTCTCTGCAATCCCAGCACTCAGCTGGATGAGACAGGAGACCCCCCAGGGCAAACTGGCTAGCTAGACTAACTGAACTGGGTAGCTCTTGGTTCAGATGAAAAGACCTTACCTTAATGGATAAGGCAGAGAATGATGAGGAAGATATCTGACTTCACCCTCTAACCTGCACACACCTGTATAATCGCACATGCGTTTAGGTCTACATATATGTGGACATGCATCACACATGCACACATAACACACACATACACACAGAAAAAGATGAGAGAGGGCCTGTCACTCCCATGTCTGTCAGGTAATGTTGAGAGATCTGAGAAACCAAGCATCTCTACCAGGAAAATTCTCTTCAATGATGCTTTTTAATGCTGGGGATGGAATCGAGGGTCTAACCAGGCATATACACAGACAGAATTTGAACAAAAACCTACCTTTAGCTTATGTGGGGAAACTGAGTTCTCCAGAGTCAGGTCTCTTATGAAAATCAACCTCTACTCCATCGTGGAGGAAGGCACTTGCTCATGGGCTGAGAGTCACACTCAAGGATGCTTTTCTGTAGTTTGTTTCTATAGCATTTCTTTCCATACAATTAATGTTTTTATTTTACAGGTCAGGGGGAAATACATACATACATGCATATATATAAATATAGATATATAGATAGATGTATATTTTCCCCAAATTGCCAATCAGTAATGTCAGACTTGGGACAGAGGACCTCACACAAAGTGAGGATGAATTGATGCTACCCTTGCCTTAAGGGGCAACAGAATAAGGATATGGCTGTCAGCACATCGGTGCCATCAAGTGCCATCTGAGGACAGTGTGGAGGGAGGAGCCTGCAGGGAAGCTCCCCAAAGGAAGTGACACTGCAGTCAGGAGAGACCAGGGCTACTTTCCAGGTAGACAAGTGCAAGAAGGTCGTTTTAGGACACATCACTGGAACTGTCTGAATACTAGTTTCTCTACCTAGAAAACAAGGGAGTCAAGCTGTGTGTCCTTTACAGGCAGGCTGGTGGATTCAGAGGCAGCTTCTGTGCAAGAGCCTCATGCTGGGATCAGCGTAAGGAGGTGCAATGGTGTTCTAAGTGTCTCTCAAGAGCCTGTTGTGTGGTCCCTAGGGAAGCCCCATTGGGAGTAGTTCTTTGTGTCCTTAGGTCACTGAGGGTGACCATGGGCTCTTTCCACATTTCTGTGAGGTCATCAGGAGAGGAATCAGCCTATCTCTACCTGTACCCCAGCCCCTGTTTCTTGAGACCAGGTCTCAAGTATCTCTAGTTGGCCTCAAATTTACCACATAGTCAAAACCAACCTTGAATGTCTTATCCTCCTGCGTCTACCTTCTGGACTACAGTCTTGTATCACTATGCTCATTTTATGAGGTGCTGAGGATTGAACCCAGAGCTTTGTGCATGCTAAGTAAGCACTCTCCCGAATAAGCCACATCCTCATCCCCCTGCCTTCCCTTGCTTCCTCTCTACTCCCTGTTCAGGCAGTGATCACCTCTTCCTCCTGCAGACTCCTGACTATGTGTCAGGGTGCGCACAGCAGACCCGATGACAGAGCTCTTCTTTCCCTCCCCCAGCTGGAGAGACAGCATCTCTGCCATTGAAATGGCTGTTCCACATCCAAACCAAGCAAGTCCAGGCTTTCGAATGGAAATCCCTAAGATAGAACCACACCAAGACCCCAGAGAAAGCAAAATGTCCCCAGAACCGGATAGAGTCACCTTTATGGTTTCTGATGGAAACAAAGAGTTTTTGTTTGTTTGTTTTTGTTTTTTGTTGTTGTTGCAAATCTGGAAAATGAAACATTCTACTCCAAGACAAGGTTGGACAAGGAGGCTCATTTCCTGCAAGACTTTGAACGAGTCATTTCCCTCCTTCAAGAACTAATGTTTCTAGTTCTAGGATACCCAGAACATTCCTACTGTCCTCAATCCAGCCCTGGGCAAAGACAGAGTTGGGGGACCTACATCCTTAAGGCTGCCACCCCACCCATACTGGTGTGCTCATACTGGCGGCCCCACAGCTGGGTCCCGAGGACAGCAGTTGCCATGGTGTGTGGGCTCAAGCCTTGGTGTGCTGATAAAATGTGTTTATTTGAATACGAAGGTCAAGGAGTCAAGTAGTTGGTATTCCAGTCATACAGAGTCATTTGCACAGTGTCACTAATAATTAAAGGGGGTTTTGACTAATCTAGTTTCTCTCCCTAAATATACTCTGCTCAAGAAACTCATCAAAGCAGAGAAGTAATCTTTGAGGTTATTAATCTCCTCTGCCTCACAGCTGGGGCAAATTTATTTGCTTGAATTAGCATGTAATAAACTTATAATAAAGCTGCCAGAGCCAGGGCTTGGTAGGGGCAGCTCTGTAGAATGGGTAGTTACATCTAGAAAATGGGGTACCAGTTCCCAGGTCACCACTGCAGGTTTCATAAAGGTGGAAAGCTGCCCCCAGAGGCAGCACAGAGAAGAAGCCACCTGGTATGGGAGACCACCCAAGATACAGCTGTGTAGACCTTTGCAGACCAACAGGTCCACCCTCCTCATCGCTGCCCCCACAGGCAGAGGTGGGGAAGCAATCTCAGAATGCATAGATGTGTGGGAAGTCATTGGGATGCCACTGGTGTCACCCTGCTGAGACTGTTGATGCAAGGTGTGGGCCAGCTGTCAGCCCATGGTAGCATTCTCATTGGCCACACTCTCTGTGAGGGCTTTACCCAGGAGCTCTGATAGACCCCTGTTGAAGTCCTCTACCCAGAGTCCTCTGCTTTCTTTGACTGCTTATTCTGCCTTTTCTCTGGACCTCAGTTTCCCCAACGCTTCTTCCTCCTCCATTGGCCAAGTAAACATCACTCCTTCCTCCTGTGGGGAGAACTTCTAGATGTCTTGGTTCTTTCTGTCCACGTTGTCTCTCTGGTCACTGAGCTGAGAGCATTCTGAGTGGGGGTGGGTGCTCTAAACAGTCTTGAGTTGGAGGGAGGGGTAGCAGTCACCTCAGGTGTTAGAGCCACAGACACCCCCTACCCTTTTTGCCTTCTGCCTTCTGCCAGCCTTCTTTCCTTCCCTCTGTCTGTCCACACAAAAGCCAGCTCCCTCTACTCTTTGCTTCTTGATCCCATAGGGAGGGCTGGTGAGATGGTTCACCTGGTAAAGGTATGTGCTAAACAAGCCCGATTTCTATCCTGGAACCCACATAAAAGTGGGAGGAGAAAGTGACTCCCCAAGTTGTCCTCTAATCATACATGTGCTGTGGCATGCACCTATACACATTTAATAATAATCAATATAAATAAAGGTTTTGAAAAAGTTGCTTTGGCTGGCTCTTGGGAACCTATTTCTCACACTTGATTGCCTTGCCCAGCCTAACTACAAGAGGAGGTGCTTGTTCTTACTGCAACTTGATAAGCTATACTTTGTTAATACCCATGGGAAGCCTGCTCCTTTCTGAAGAGAAACAGAGAAGGAGTGGGTTGAGGGAAGGGGGTGGAGAGGAGGTGGGGGAGGGAATAGGAGGAGAGGAGGGAGGGGAAACTGGTTGGGATATAAAACAAATGAATAAGTAAAAGAAAATTTTAGAAAAAGATATCCTAGGAGATCCCAGGCTGGTGTTGCAAGTCTGAATTCTAACTATTTGACAAGGGCAGACAGTGCAATAGAAAGTTCAAAGCCAACCTAGGTTATAATAGGGCAAGTTTAAGGCCAGCATTGTCTAAAACTAATATTAGATAGATGATAGATGATAGACAGACAGATAAATAGATAGATAGTAGATAGATAGATAGTACATATAGTAGATAGATAATAGATAGATAGACAGACAGACAGACAGATAGATAGTAAATGGGTGTGGGGAGCTGGAGATATGGCTCAACAGTTGAGAGTAATGACTGCTCTTACAGAGTGTTGTAATGAGAGGGCCTACTTGTTTGTCCAGGCCGCCTGGCTAGCTTACACCCGAAATAACCACACAGAAACTGTATTAATTAAAACACTGCTTGGCCATTAGCTCTAACTTCTTATTGGCTAATTCTTACATATTAGTTTAACCCAGCTCCATTAATCTGTGTATTGTCACATAGCAGTGGCTTACTGGAGATTCTAATTGGCGTCCATCTCAGGCAAAGGATCCATGGCTTCTCTCACTCTGCCCTTCCTCCCAGCATTCAGTTCTGTCTTCTCCACCTACCAAAGTTCCTCCCTATCAATTAAGGCAGTTTCTTTATTCATTAACCAATGAAAGCAACACACAAAAAAGAAGGACCTCCTATACCACCAGAGGACCTAGATAGGATCCCAAGACCCACACGGTGGTTCATAGTTGTCTGTAACTCTAGTCCCAGGGAATATGATGCCCTCTTCTGGCCTCTGTGGCCAACAGGTACTCATGTGGTACAGAGACACACATGTGAGTCAGACACTCATATAATAAATAAGCATATTTTAAAGGGGGTGGGGCTTTAGGGATATAACTCAGTTAGTAGTGTGTAACGAGTCTTTTTCTGTTCTGCCAGCCAGCTCCCAAATAATGACACAGAGACTTCTTAATTATAAAAGCTCAGACTTTATCTTAGGTTTGTCTCAACAAGCTCTTGTAACTTAAACTATGCTCTGCCATGTGGCATTATCTCTCTTCCATCTTGCACCTCTTGTTTCTTCTCCATGTCTGTTGACTCTGCCTTTCTTTTTCCCAGAGTCCTTTCTGCCCCCCAGGAGTCCCACCTAACCTTTTCCTGCCTAGTTATTGGCCATTCAGCTCTTTATTAAACCAATCACAGTGACATATCTTCACAAGTGTACAAATATCCCCCAACAGCAGGTTGGCTGCCTAACAATGGTGGGACCTAAGTTTCAATCTCTGTATCGCAAACAAACAAAAACCCAAAAGGGATATCATGGGGAAATACCCCATGACTCTCCCCAACTCCCCCCTCGACCTGAGGTGGTTGTCAGGGTGCTGATGGACCCTCACTTTTTAGAGTTGTCTACAAGACAACAACCTTTCTGGTTCCAAAGGTGATCACCCTGCCTAGCATTGTTCTGATAGGTCTTACCACAGTAGCCTCCCATGCAGTGAGGGCAGGACAAGAGGAAGTGGATCCTGACTCCAGTTGCCACATCTGCAGCCAATGCCTCCTTCCGGGCTCATCCTTCATCCACCACTGTCTCAAAGATGGAAGGGCACAGAGGGCCAACAGAAAAAGGAACAGAAGAGATGCTCTGGCTTTCCAGGGGTTCCTTTGTCTAGACACAAGGTCCTAGGGCAACTCCCACCCTCCGGCAGCCTCACTGAGGGGTTTTGGGTATCAGGAGCTACTGACAGTGCATACTCTCCTTTCTGAATAATATGCAACATCAACTTCCAGCAGCAGCAGACTGGCAAGTTAGATTACAATTATGGCATATTTCTTAATGTAAGGATTTAAGCAAGGGCTGCAGGAGTCCCTGATGACCAGCTTGCATTCACCTGGCCTGAGCTACTTCCCATGCTAGAAAGGCCCCTAGGGGAGGAGGGACCAGCGTGCCTTTGACAAAGGGCCCTGGGAGACTCTAGTGAGGCTTTCCTTAAACCATACAGACTGAATAAGAAGGTGAGTGCTGCCTGCCTCAGGGCTGGGGCGCCAAGGAAGCAGGGGTGGAGTGGTGTGAGCTCAAGAGGCTTTCGCAACAATGTTCGAAAGCTCAGCCCTTGACCTTGTCCATCTCTGTATTTCTCTCGGCGTCTTGGATGAAACAGAATCAAAGACTGGCTTATCAAATTTGCAGTTGACACAAAGCCGGAGGGATTGCTAATAGGAAGAATGGCAGAATCAAGGTTCAAAGGCATCTTGACAGGTTGGAATATGGACTGAAAACACGTAGAGGGATAAATGTAAATTCCTGCAGTTAGGGGTGTATGTGTGTGTGTGTGTATTGTGTGTGTGTGTGTGTAGATGTTTCATAAACATCAGATGTGGAAAAGAAAGCTTGAAAGCAGAAATGACGGCTAGGCAAGAAGCCAGTGTTAGTGTTCAGGGCAAGGAAAGGGGAAATAAAGCATTAATTAAACGTATGGGAAACTGTATTAGATAATTTAAATGGCTGCACGCCATGCAGATGGTGATAGCACTATCCCTTGTACCCACTTTGCAGATGAGGTAACTGGGCTCAGTGATGCTATTAACGGCCTCACTGACTCTTGTAAAAATCTGATGGAGTTGTACTTTGCTCATCCACTGGGCTGCCCATGGAAGGTTCCTCTGCAAATGGATGAGCACACCTCCAGGACCAGGGAGCATCATGGTGATGGGAGAGGCCAAGACCCCATCCTGAACTCTCTGAGCTCTAATGCCATAAACCTATCAAGCACACATATAGACACACACAGAGATACACAGACATGCACACAACAGATGCAGGGTGACAATGAGCCAAAAGATGGGGAGCATCTAGATGAGATGTAGGCTCCGTGTGGTCATTAAACTCAGGTCTTTATCCAGTCAGCAACTCCGCATTGAGCATCTACTTCGTCCAGGTTGGAAGATCAAAAGCTTTAAAACAACAAAACATTTCTATGAAAACTTTCACAAGCCATGCAGTGTGTGTTGCAGCCACTGCCCTGGGACTGCTAGAATAAAAGCAGCCAGACAAAAATGAAAACATGTGTATGGCTCAGACCCCTCTGAGTTTCCCCAGCATGCTGAGCCATCTTAGCTTCAGGCTCCTAGTGGGGCACTGGGTCTCTTTGTTGATGAGCCTTTAGCGTCCATTAAGACCATAGGCTTCTTTTTAAAATGTTTTTCCCTCATTTATATTCATTCACCTCGTGTGTGTGTGTGTGTGTGTGTGTATGTGTGTACTATGGCATGAGTGTGACAGTCAGAGGACAACTTGAAGAAGTCAACTCTTTCAGTCCCTGTGTGGGACCCAGGAATTGAACTCAAGTTGTCAGACTTGGTGGTAAGTGCCTTTATCCACTTAGTCATCTTGCTTACCCAAGACCATGGATTTCTTGATATACTTCCCAAAGCACCTGGTCTATCAGAGGAGCCCAGCGAATATTGGATGAGCATGTGAGTGTGTGTCTTTGTGTCTTTGTGTCTGTATGTGTATATGTGTCTGTTTGCCCAAAGCACTTGGTATGGGCCCAGCGAAGGTAGGATGAGTGTGTATGTGTGTGTGTGCATATGCATGTGTCTGTCTGTTCAAAGCACCTGGTATACCAGAGGAGCCCAGTGAATGCTGAATGAGCATGTGTGTGTGTGTGTGTCTGTCTGTCTGTCTTTGAGTATAAAGAGACCAATTTCCTAGAAGAAAAGTAGGAGGTCCTCAGACTGGGAGGACCTGAGACCTTAGGGGTCCTAAATGCTTAGACGACACAGAGATTGTGCTTACAGCTTCAAAATCCTGTCCAAAATTCTTGGTTGAGCTTGAACAATAGTACAGTCTCTCCCTCTCTGTAACACGGCAGTGAGGGCTCCTTTGTCTGACTAAGGGCTGTCGGGATTGATTGATAGGCTCCCTCCGGACAGCCAAAACCGCTCTCCTCCTGACAGTGCCAGTGATAGCCAAGCGGAAACTGACCCCGGCTGACACGCTCATCTCAAAATATCTCTGTTTCCCTGCCACCAGGATAGAAGAGCTGTCACAGTAAAAGTAAGGGCCCCACTGGGGTTGGGGGCACTGGATTCTCCCAGGACTGGTGATGAAAGATTCTGTGATGTCAGGGTTCAGTTGAAGGCCAGACCACATGGACCCTGTGAAACTGGCCTTGGGTGGATTGTGTTCTGAGGAGTAGCTTTGTGTCCAGATCTCAAGGCTGAGCCAGGATGAGCAACACACTCTCATCTACAGAATCAAGACGCATTTACTGAGCATGGACTGTGTCTAATTTTGATTTTGTCAAATCAAGGGACAATGGCACCATTACAGCCCTTCCCTATGATGTCTTGCAATATGCTAGCCATGGTGACACTAGTCATTGCTGTGGCCTTTGGTGGGGGAGAGGGGATCCCAGTAACTGTAGAGCAGGTTTGGAATGTGCCCCCAAAGTTGACTTTTTCAAATCCTCACACCAGTGTCTCACAATGTGACTTTATTTGGAGCTAGGTTGTTGCTGGTATGCTTCCTCTGAGGCAACCTGGCACGGGTGGATCTGTATCCATGTGACGAACGTCCTTAGAACAGACATTGAGACAGACACACAAGAGCAGAATGGCACATGACATGGCTTCAGAAAACGAAATGCTGCCCCTGCAAGTAAGGAGCATTGGGGCACACCACACCACTCCAGGGATGGCAAGTAAGCCCGAAGCTAGCAGAAGTGAGAAAGGGTTCTCTTTGCAGCTCACTGTGAAACAATAAGGGTGCTTAGTGAACTCCTAGGAGCTAATGGAGGTGAGATCTCCTTGCAGCTTTTGGAGGGAGTGTGGCCCTGCTGGCTCCTTGTCTTCGGGCTTCAGCCGCATGGTGAAGGATCATGTGTGCCTGGTAGGCAGGACGTGTGTAACTCTTGTCTCCACTTTAGGGAAAACAAAACTGAGGCTTACTCCCTGGCACCCTGAAACCGTCTCTATTCCAAGGCATGCTGTTGATGACATCTTGCTAAAACTGAACCAGCAAGCTAACAGGAGTCCAGGGAGAGTGGGTTCCACAGTAAGAGATGCTTCCTGACAGAGTGACCCAGTGACTGACACTTCCTCAGGGAGAAAGCTGGGCAATGAAAGGCCTGACATGACCCACCCCTGTCCCCACCCTTCAGTGTCCTAGTTCCTTGCTCTGGCTTCAGTATCTCCCAACACAGGGATACAACTTGAAGACATTATTCTCTGTTGTTAGTTGGTTTGGTGTTTTGCGGCAGAATCTTATTCTGTAGCCCAGGCTAGCCCCAGACTTACAACAATCTTCCTGCCTCAGCCTCCTGGAGGGTTGCAGGCATGTAATGCCATATTCACCTCAGAATGTACTCTCTAGAGAGTAATTGGGAACCAATTTGGCAGGCCCAAAGCTTCCACCAGAAAGCTGACTTGGGAGAGAAACAAAGAAATTAAGGGACTGTTTCCACTCTTGGAGAATCATGGCTTCCTGAGGATGCTGCAGATGGCAAAGGGGCCTGTGAGTTTCCTCTTACACAACAAAGAAACGAGCATCCAGGAAAGTCATTAAGATCCAGTGTCCCTTCCTCAGGCCACCTTGTCCTGGGTGTAAAATGGGAAGAATGCTTCCTTGCCAAGGAATGGCTGGAGAGATCAAGGTTATCTAGATGGCCTGGGAAAGATCACATACATGGGATTGTGGCTCACTGGCCTGGGATAGTGACCCAGGCTAGAGACTGGGAGAAAGAAATTTGAATCCTTGGCCTAGACATGGTCACAGCAGCCTCTGCCTTGGTCCCTTCACGCTGCACACTCAGGAGGGGCTTGCACTGCCTGGGACTTCTGTGTAGCTTGGAACTGTCCCCACAGTCCATTGGTACCTGGCTCTCCTCTCTGAACTGGGAACAATCCTGTCTGCTTTTCTGTTTCTAGGGATGTAATGCAAGTCCCCAATGAATATTTACTGATCAAATGGAAGAGTAGGACCCCAGAGGGGAAGACAACCTATTTCCTTAGAAAAACAACTGGAGGCTGCATAACACAGGAGGCCAGCGTAGCCAGGCCAGCACGGTGGCACAAAATAACTGGAGGACAAGCATCTCCTCCATCTCCCAACCCAGGCTTGCCTTAGTGCTGCAGGCAGGTGGAGCCAGGGAAATGCAACCTAGGGAGCTATCCCATCCCTACCACAGATGCCCCCCCACCCCGTGCTTCCAGGGTACCATCACTCAGGTCCATTGTCTCCAGACAGACAGTCTCCTGCACCCTCAGGGTGCAGGGGTTCCAGGGCTTCTCATAACTTTCCAGAAGGGCTGGAGACAGGCCAGCAAAGGTCATGAGAAGAGGGGACACCTGTTCTAGAGAAGGGAGAAGGGGTCTGTAGATGGGAGGCAGAGGCTGGTCCTCGCCTGTGTGCTTGACCACAGACTCGTCTCTTTCTCCAAGGAGAACAACCCTGAGGCTTTAATTATGGCTTGCCACTCATGTGCCTTCTCTTGAGAGATGGCCAAGCTGGACGAGTGAAGGAAATGAAGCTCCAACCTCAGGTGGCTCATCCTGATGGTCAGGAAGTTTCAAACTCACAGCACTAATATCCTGGATATAGCAGGGTGGAGCCGCCTGATGGCTAGCCCTTCCCTGGCTCTCTTTAAGCTCTCTGGATGACTTTCCACCCAAGATGGGCCAGGGTAGTCTCCTCCTTCTCCCAGCCAGATAAGTACTGACCCATGGTCACCCAGGGAAAACTGTGAGCTTGCTTTATGGGGGACTCGTCTGTCACTTTAAAGATGCCCCAGGGGAAATACCATAATGCTACTAACAGTTTATCATCGCCTTCTACTGGGAGCCAAGACCTTTAATAATGTTGCATCCTCTTCATCCCCCGGAGCATCCATAAACTGGTTTTAATTAGCATATGCTTTTAATAAGAAAAATCCAAGACTAGAGCGCTTTCTGAAGGTCACAGAGCCTGGAGCGAGACCGGAACCCAGGTGGCCCAACATCAGAGCCTAATCTTTGAAGCCCTTACACTTGTCCTAGTTAAGGTAGAAATGTAAAGGTCTGTCTGTCTGTCTGCCTCTGCCAAGTGGTACAGATTGTTCTTGAAGCAGTCAGCAAAGGGCACCAGCTCTCATCATGGAGACAGGTTGGCCCTGAGCTCTGGCAGGCTTATCCAAGAGCCAGGAGTCCTCACTGGGCATCTTTACACTGGTCAGGAACTTAGTACAAGAGAGCAGCTTCCCTGACTCCTGGGAGGGGATGGATGTGACACAGAGAAGCCCAGCAGCAGAACCCAAAACCACTAGAGTCACCCCTGGTGGCCTCCTTGAGCCAAGCTGGAAGAAGTTACTTGAGGTCACCTTGCGTAGCTGAGAGTTACTCCTGGTTTCAGACTGAGGACTCTCTTTAGACTTGGTGCTGATGAAGGAGGATGGAACATCCCTACTTTTACTTGCTGTAGGGGCAAGGAAACCCAATCTGGGTTCTGGGTCATGGTTTGCTATTTACAGGGTTTCCTCAAAAATCTCTTGTCCCCTTGAGCTCCACTTTCCTCATCTCTACCACCCAGGTGACATCCTCTATCCGGGTCAGAAGGAGATTCAGAATGCGGTGTCACTTCCGTGACAAGGCTGCAGAAGTGAGGAAGGAGATGTCTTGATGCCCTAGGATTCATCTCAGCCTCTTTGTAAACCCCCGGGCCAAATGTGTGAATTTGAGCCTCAGTTCTTCAGCTCATTGGGTAAAAGGTCAGAAGGGTCTGGTGTCAGCTATTTCCACCACCAACCCTGCCCCGGTAGGGTTAGGTTCTGATGAATCCCCGCAGGCGGTAGGAGTGCATGCCTTAAAATCCCAGCACTTGGGAGGCAGAGGCAGGTGGATCTCTGTGAGCTCGAGGCCAGCCTGGTCTACACTGCGAGTGGCAGGACAGTCATGGCTACACAGAGAAACCCTGTCTCAAATAAATAAACAAACAAACAAACAAATAAATAAATTCCACAATAGGTCATCAGGGCCAGTCCCCCTGAGCTTGTATCCCCAAGCTTTAGTCACCAAGCCTGACAAGGACTCACCGGTAGTGACAGTCACAGCTCAGGTTTGCCTGCCCAGGCCAAGGGTCTTGGGTCTCAGCTCTGGGCATATAATTCTTAGAATTTCCCATTGTGTGAACAATTCACAGGCAGCAGCAGTTTGCTTGGTGATGTCACTGGACGTCCAGTCTAAGAAGCGTGGCTGACTTCATTTGGCTCTGATTCTCATTGTGGCAGACTGGTGGCGGCTTCTAGCCTGCATCGCTGTGCTCACAGAGGGGCTTGGCACAGTGTGCAGACACCTCCCCTCATGTCTCAAGGTTTATGTTCATCTTATGTATTCCTGTCACCCAGATGAAAGAGGTTACAGGCTCTACACATGAGCAAGAAAACTTGACCAGACAAGCGGGGCCACGCAGCGCTAGGGAGGAAAGTTTGTCCAGACCCAGAACCCCTGCCTGCTCCTCATTACTCTGTCCCCCTCCTTACAAATGTCCCCTGGTCAGCCAGGCACACAGAGCTGCTCCTGTCCCCGGAGGAGGCCTCAGAGTGGCTCCATCTGGACCTGGTGTAGGCTGAGCTGCGTCCCAGACTACAGGGTCAGGTTACTGGGAAATCTGTTCAAATAGTGCATTATAGTTCTATGAATCCAGCTCCTTCTGTTGTCCTCACTGAAGCGCTGAGCGCCCCGGGGCAGCCTGCCCTCCTTCACAGACACATTTGTCATGGGAATTGATTTATAAAGAAATCAGGATGATGGTTTGATTGCTTTTGTTTGAGACGGGAGGACAACTGCCACCTGTCTCCGCCATCCCGGGCTTGACTGGGACCCTGGGAAGCTCCGGTTCTTTGTTCCCACGCAGCAGTGCTCTGGAGAAACTCAGAGGTAGTACAAGCTGGAATGGTGGGAAAGTGAAGCTTCTGAAGCTGTGGCCTTGGGGTCGTAATGTGTGGCCGGAGGATCCGGATTTGGAGCAGCCAGAGATGCATGCCCAGGGACTCTGCACCTCGGGGTCGGAAACCAAGAATGGACAGAGGCAGCTTAATTCGCCTCCCAACGACAGAGGCACTAGAACAAACCCCAGGAAGAGGAGAATGTAGTAAACCAAGATGGCCGTAAAGCAGGATGGCCGTAGAGGCTCCTCGTGCCCTGTAAGTGTGGGAATGGCCAATGCTAGTTCACTGCCCTCAGACAGCCTTTGCACTTAGTGACCTGTGAACAAGGCTGCATTGCCCTGAAGTACAAGAGAGCTCACAGTATTTCAGACCAGAGCCCCACCCCGTTGTTCAGAGAAGGGACTCGTGTAGATGCAGAGTCAAGGACATCCCGCCTCTTGACCACCAGACGGCAAGAAGGGGAAAAGGAAAGGTTGCCAGGGCAACCTTAACCTTCAGCAGGGAGAATGAGGCCTCTGTCAAGCTGTCTTCTCAGCCACATTGCCCTGAGCCTGTTTCAGGTTCTCGTGTTTTCTGGGACTGGCCTGCAGAGATCCTACAGTGAACCACAGTCCCAGACAGACACAGGTCCCAGTGTCCCAATGGCATGGCAGGGTCACCTCTGAAGCCCACGCCTCTCCAAGCACAGCAGAATGTTCAAGCCCCAAATGAGGAGAGGAAACACAGTATGAGAGGAGCTTGAGTTCATCACCAGTTCCTCCGCACTCTGTACTGTGAGTCCGCGCTGTACCAGCTGCAGGGGCGCTAGGTTGTAAGCATGTTCAGAAACTTCCAGAGTGCCTGTGGTGCGATGGCTGCAGGTGGCTGCAGTCAAGTGACTGCGATCTTGGAAAGACCCAGAGGCAGGTGAGCACAGATGCCCGGGAAGCCCAGGGTTCTTGCCAGGGAAGAGAAGTGGCGCAGGAACTTCCCAAGAGAGGTGGGGTGGAGAACTGTGGGAAGAGCTGGCAGGTCTGGGGGTGTGGCCTTAGGTGAGACCAGGAAGTGAAATGGGCCAGTGTGAAGCAATACCCACAAGCTGGGAGGACTGGAGGAAGGGCAGTGTGCTAACCTGGCTGAGGAAGTTGGAAGGCAAGGCTGGACCAAGCCTGTGAAGTTTGGATGGTCCTTCGGGGCCACACGCAGCGCAGAGAGCAGGCCTGCGGTTCCTCATGCCTCTTTACTGAAGGTTGGGCCTTTGCTAGCCACGTGCTACAAAGGGGGCTCCCAAACCAGGCTTGTTTTTAAAGTCTCTCTACAAACCCTAGTGGCCAGAACAGGAACTGCAGATAGATGTCCCACACACTGTCTCCAGGTCAAGTAGAATTGGGCCACAGGAATGGTGTGGCCTTGGCCCTCATGGCTCACTGGGAGAACCCTAAAGAGGGAGAAGCCCAGTGCAGACGCAGGCCTTTCTCTCTCGGCTTATCACCGTAGGAGGCTTAGATCGCAGGCCCCTCCCAGTACTTGCTGTAACCCATGCAAGCACCATCTGCTTCCTTCAGACTCTGCAGCTACGGGTGGGGCTCTCTTTAACCCTCTGGAAAAACTTGACCCCCAGTTCCCAAGTTTCTCTCATCCTCTCCTAGCTTCCCTGAACTTTGATGCATACATAGACCAACTTGCCTTCACACAAGAAGGGATGATTTCGTCACCGGACGGATAGCCGTCTTCGGATTCTCTTTGTAGGAGAGGGGCATCTGGGATAACACCACATGAACCATTTGGGATCCTGGTGCACTTAACCATGTGGCCATGTGAGCTGTGTGCTCTCCGTGGGACTCGGTTTCCGCAGCTAGTAAGGCGACGGTTATCATAGCAACCCATGCTTTGCAGGATTGAAATCTCCTGAAGAGGCACAGGAATGCAAAGCTTCGGGAGCAAACAGCATGCCGACAAGTCATCTTTCCATCCTGTCAGCAAGGCAGAGCCCATGCAGAGCGGGGCAGAAGCCTTGCGAGAATGACAAAAGCCACAGAAACACAGACTGGAAACCAAGGTCAGCACCACGGGACCTACTTGTGGAACTGGAGTGCCTTCTGCAGGAAGGATGACCAGGGACAATTTCTTCCATTACTAGGAGCAAAGAAGACAACTACTCACGTGTATATGCATGCACACACACACACGTACACATACACATGCATGCATACACAGACAGTACTCTTGTTCCCACTCTAAGTACAACCCCTGTGTTATTTAAAAGGAAGGTGAAGAGGAAGTGCAGTGATGCCTCTGGAACTGGACTGTGGACACAGTTTGACTTTTCCTTATTAAAGGTGATGGATGCTCTAGGCAATGCTCAGCATCTCTGTTTGAGCTAACAATACTACACTGCAATGTGAAACAGATCAACCATGCAGTTACCATTTCTCCTGGGTCTCCTATGGTTGGTTTTTTTACTCTTTGGAGGCCCTCCTCCCAGTTCCCAAATAAATACACGGAGACTTATTCTTACTTATAAATGCCTGGCCTTAGCTTGGCTTGTTTCTAGCCAGCTTTCTTGTCTATCTTTTGTCTCTGTACTTAAAACTTTCTCTATTATATATTTCTTTCATTACTTCTTATTCTGTGTCTGGCTGTGTGCCTGGATGGCTGGCTCCTGGCATCTCCCTCTCCTCCTTTTCCCTCTCCTTTCTCTTCTTGTTTCTCTTTTTTCTCCTCCTATTTATTCTCTCTGCCTGGCAGCCCCACCTATCCTTTCTCCTGCTTTGCTATTGGTTGTTCAGCTCCCTACCAGACCAATCAGGTGATTTAGGCAGGCAAAATTAAACAAATGCAACATAAAAGAATGTGACACATCTTTGCATCATTAAACAAATGTTCTACAGCATAAACAAATTTAATAAATCTATATTCCACAACAGTCCCCAGTTGCCTGGGAGGTTCTGCTGATGTGAACCAGGCTGATCTTAGCCAGTTCACTCATGTGCCGACAGTCAGCTGGTACACTGACTGGCTTGTCTGCAATGCTTTGGATGGGAGAGCTTGGATTTGTTCCATATGGTCTCTTATCCTCCAGAAGGTTAGCCTCGGCTTGTTCTTGCAATGATATTTAAGTCCTGGACTTTTCAGTCACTTGGGGACTGCATTCAGCTTGCTGCCATCCATTGGCCAAAGGGCCTTTGGAGGACGTTACAGTGGAACAGGTCTGTAAAGGCTGGTGGCAAGGGACATAGGATGGCAGGCATTTCAGGCTCTCAACCTAACCACCTACAGTGTCCTCTGAACTCAGCTGTCACCACTACTGCTTTCTTCTTCCACTAGAAGTATGTGTGTGTGTGTGTGTGTATGTATGTATGTGTTTCATGTGTATATTGGGTGTACATGTGTATACATATGGACATCAGAGGTCAGTCTCAGGTGTCATTCCTTAGGTACCAGCTATGATTTTTCTTTTAGATAGGATCTCTCACTGACCTGGAACTGGAACTCACCAAGTAGGCTAGGCCACCCTAGAACTCACCAAGTAGACTTGGTCAACCTGGAACTCACCATGTAGGCTAAGCTGGCCTAGAACTCACCAATTAGGCTAAACCGGCCTAGAACTCACCAAGTAGACTAGACCAGCCTGGAACCCACCAAGTAGGCTAGACCAGCCTGGAACCCACCAAGTAGGCTAGGCCAGCCTGGACCCCACCAAGTAGGCTAGGCCAGCCTGGACCCCACCAAGTAGGCTAGGCCAGCCTGGACCCCACCGAGTAGGCTAGGCCAGCTGGCCAGAAAGCCCCGGGCATCTGTGTGGCTCCACCTCTCCAGCCCTGGGACTACAAGCACACACCACATACTTGGCTTTTCTTTTTTCACGAGGATTCTGAAGATAAAACTCAGGTCCTCACTACTTTCAAGGCAAGCGCTTTACTACTGAGCCGTCTTCCCAACTGCCCCCTCTTTAACTGAGGCTAGGCAAATTTCACAAAACAGAAAACTTACCTTTCAGGAGTGGGTCAGTTTGTTTCATGGTGCTGGGAATAGAACTCGGGGTCTCACACATGCCAGGCTAGCAGTCTACCACTAACTACATCTTTAGATCTAGGTCAGTGGTTCCCAACCTTCTTAATGCTGCAACCCTTTAACGCAGTTCCTCACGCTGTGGTGACCCCCAACCAAAAATTATTTTCATTTCTACTTCAGAGCTGTAATTTTGCTACTGTTATGAATCTACTGAATGACAGTAAATTCACCATGTGACACAGTTTTGATGGCAGCACCTTGCTATCTAATCCTACCTACCTAGGTAATCTAATGTAATGTAAATATTCGTGTTTTCCAATGACTTTAGGTGATGTTTGTGACCCTAAAGGGGTCAATACCCACAAGCTGAGAACCACTGATCTAAGGTATTTTTGATGTTGTTGTTGTTGTTGTTGTTGGTGGTGGTGTGTGTGTGTGTGTGTGTTTTGGTGAGGAGAGTGTTTCCTTGATTTGTTTACTTGTTTTATCTATCATCTATCTATCTATCTATC
>LOJH01009098.1:4810-22676 GCA_001685095.1 Ellobius talpinus
CAGAAACTGTCCTCAAGATGAACCCCAGGAGCAAGGGTAGACCCGGGCCCTACATTTTGGCATGTAGGCATACATGCCGGCAGAACACTGTGGATCATAAAAAATAAATAAACCTTAAAAAAAGACCTATTTTTTTAAAAAAAGAAATATAAACTCACAGTTGACAAGAGATGCTAGGGAAACAACCTACAAATTCTATCAATGTTTTGGTGCTCTCACGCTGCCCCCTGCTGCCCTGTGCCTATGTTTACTGAAGCCTTTTATTCTTCCCACCTGTTTACTCTTCCATCAAAACTGGCCAGAGACGAGACGTGGAAGCTTCCCAACCCACGGCCAGTGGAGAGCAGATGGTAATGCACACAGGCAGTTTCTTCCTCTCTGTCTCTACCATTTTGTGGGTTCACATTTGGACTGTTCTGGGGGCACTGAGTTCTCTCCATTGCCCAAGTACCACCCCACTGTTTTCTAGTTCTTTCCAGGGGCGTTGTGTCTCTGTGTTACCTATGTTCATGTTGCTTTCTTTACTTGGCATTGTCCTCTTGTCAATTTCTGCAGGTGCAAAGTCTACACAGCCCACAGGGCTCTAGTCAAAGCTGCCTTCTCTAGAGCTTACCCCATGCCCAAATCCTGCTCTTTCTGTTTTCTCTTTAAACCTCAGTTTTTTTTAATGTGGTAGAAGTTCAATAAAGATTTGCTTAATAGGTGAAAAGGAGATAATACAGAAATTCTTTAAAAATCTGTTTCATTTACTGATAGTGAGTGTGTGTGCGGGGGGGGGGNGGGTGCTTGTATGTAAGTCTGTGCACGTGAGCATCTAAGAGTGCAAATGCAGAGGCCACAGCAATATGTTGGGTGTCTTCCTTGATCACTCTCCAGCTTACTGTCTTGAGACAGAGTCTCTGGCTGAACAAGAACTCGCCTTTTGGGCTAGGCTGGCTGGCTCAACCTGTCTCCAGCACCCAATACTGTGGTTAGAGGCAGGCACAGCGTTTTCATCTGAGCGATAGGGATCTGAACCCGTCCTCACGCTTACAGCACAAGTGCTCTTACCCACGGAACCATCTTCCCAGTCCCTCGATGACTTGTAATAAAGCACCTGGAGAAGACAGCACTCCATCCCAGGAGCCGTTCTAATTCTGTTTAAAAGAGGTGATGGGGGTGAGGGTGGGGACTGGGCTTGACCCAGGGCCCTGCATATGAAGGTAGGCAAGTGCTCTACCACTAAACTAAGTTCTCAGATGTGGTCTGATCTTCTAATGCCCATCTTATCTCCTAGAGTTGGGATCTCAAATTTCCTATAGTTATTAAAGGTTTGGTCCCACAGTGGTGCTCTGGGGTGATGGGAGAGCTTTTATTTAGGAGATTGGGCCAAGTGGGAGGACTTTAGATCCTTGGGGAGGATCCCTACCATTACTGCATGGCACCCCACACAGTGATGGGACCAGACTCTCTAAAAATGAGCTGGTAACTCTTTGACTTACAAGTTAATTTGTTAAGGAAAAGCATGGAAAAGAGTTTTGACATCTGCAATCAGAAAGTGAGTTCATAGAATGTATTGAGAGCTTACTGCGGGCCAGTAATAGGCTTAGGTGCTACAAATGCTTTAACTCATTGCTCTCACATTGCTAACATGAGGTAGCAATACCACCTGTCACAGGAAACCGAGGGTCTGGGTGATATCTGACTGGCCTGACAAAATCCAGGTGTAAAGGGTGCAGTCCAGAAGACAGGTAAGTACACTCAGGAGTGACTCATTTGGATAGCATCCTCAACTAGAAGGGAAGAGGTCTAGTTGGCTTTTCTGTATTACCCTGTTAGCTGGGGCTCTCTGGAAATGTGGCCAAACAGTCAGACAAATCCCCATGCAATGTTCAGAGCCCACCAGGTATGTGTTGCATCTGCAAGAGCTGACTATTCTACAAGACAGGTGAAGCTATGTTTAAAAGTCTCTGAGGCACAGGGCAGTGGTGACGCATGCCTTTAATCCCAGCACTTGGGAGGCAGAGGCAGTCAGATTTCAGTGAGTTCGGGGCCAGCCTGGTCTACAGAGTGAGTTCTAGAACAGGCTCCAAAGCTACACAGAGAAACCCTGTCTTGAAAACAAAAAATAACAAATAAACAAATAAATAAAAAGTAAAAAAAGTCTCTGAGGCTTAGATATAAAACACTATTTTGTATATTCTAAAAGATTAAGAAAGGCAAAATCCAAATATTTGTCAATGTGTGAAGATTGTAAAATTCTAATCCAAATTGAGCATGGTAGCATTGTGACTGAGGCAGGAGGTTCACAGGTTTGAGGTTATCCTGGGCTACATAATGAGAACATGTCTCAGAATATTCAAAATAAAATTTAAGAAAGATTTTAATCTTCTTTAAAAATAGGTAAAAAGCAGGTCAATATCTAACTGAAATATGCTCCTGGAATATCTTTTAAATTAAAAACCACAGTGAACACAAGGGAGATTCAGCATGGCTCAGAAAGTCCTGGACAAGTTTGTAGCTGTCTTGTAACTAAAATCTCTCCTTATCAAATTCCAGCGAGCTTGCAACTCCCAGGGACTGTACTTGAGGGTATAAATGTTTCCTTAGGAGCTGAACACACTGCAAGCCAGGATGACTTAGAATGCACTGTAGAAAATGCATTCTACCCTTTTTGAAACAGGCTAGCCTTGAACTCATTATGTAGCTGAGGTAGTCCTTGAACACCCAAGCCTTTGTCTGTCCCCACCTTCCAAGTGCCCCCAGGCCCAGCTCCTAGGTGATTTCACTGAAAGGCGCTGTACTGGTTAAGAATGATGAACTGGATGGAGGCCAGTCCACCACACTTTTAGGCAGCACACCTACTAAGTTTATGGGTCTCTCCCCTAGCTAAAGTCTGTGTGGCGTGGGCCTTCTGTTTACTGTTTCCCTTCACACAATAGGCTCAACTGTGCAGTTTTCCTCTACTTACTTTCCATCTCCTCCACCTCCTGTGCGAAGGATATCTAGTTACTAGATAAGAGTGGCAGCTCTGGTCCACTCACAGCTGTTCTGGAGTTCCGGCTTTGTGGCTAGCTTCAATAGTCATTAGCTTACTGATCTAGATCTGCAGCCTCTAGCTGCCTAGACCATGAAAACCTGTGGAAACGCTATGCCTGGCTCCTGGACAGATCAATAAACTCAGGATCTCCTGAGGTGAGGCCTAGGCATTCGATCTGCAAGTTTATGGGTGACCCACATGTAGACAGCAGGCTGAGAGGGCAGCCCCGACATAAAGTGCCAGCTTTAGCAAGTACGAGGCTCTGGCTCCCATCCTCAGCACCACACAGTACATAGGTGAATAAACACACGCACATACATGAGCAGCATTGATAGCAGTGTGAACCTGTCACAGTGTGGAGGATGCAGACCCATTCTGGACCAGAGCTACCCAAGAGAGCCTTCTAGAACCACAGGAATGTTTCACAGTCGTACTGCCCAGTACAGAAGTCACTAAGTAACCACTTGAAATGCAGGTGGTACGGTTGAAAAACTGAAACTTCAAAGTTTAATTAATTCAAATTTAGGCATCTATAGATGCATATAGCAAGCAGACTAGTGCATTGGAGAACCACAGTCCATGAGTTTTATGCCATTTTAAATGAGTTGAGTCTATTACTAAATGGGTACTGAATGATGTATTTGTATTTGTGTGTGTCTGCGCACACATGTACACATCAGTAAGCACCCTGTTCTGCATGGGGAGGTCAGAAGACAATTTTGAGAAATAGGTTCTCTCTCCTTCTGCCATGTAGGTCCCAGGAATTGGCCTCAGGTCATGAGACTTAGCAGCAAGCACCTTTACCCGCTAAGCCATCTCACTGTCCTCAGACTCTTCTAGACTCTGGGACACACTACTCACACCTCTTTGAAGGTCACAACATTTTCCTGGCAAGAACTCCAGATGAATGGAAGGACATACCGAAGGTTCTACTGGCTTCTGAGGAAAAGTAAGGACCGTGAGTTAGCTGCTCCTTCCCCCCACTCAGGTAGAAATAAAAAAGTGAAGGTCTTCAGAGCTAAACACTCTTTAAACTGGGGGTTGTGACCTTTGCCTTGGAAGAGGTAGAGTTTCCAGTGATCTGTGGAGTCAGCCTGAGTTCCAGTGCTAAATATAGGTCGCTGGCAATGACAGCTTCCCTTTCTCAGACACTTGGAAACCAAGTCCTATCAATGAATGGGGTTATTCATGGCTGGTGGGATACAAGGCTGAGGACAGCCAGGAAGATGGCAGAGAGAGGACTCTTCCCACTGCAACTTCCTACTGAACAAAATCAGTAAAGCTGCTTTTACCTCATTTCCAAAATGACTTGTAAATTGTGGGTTGCTTTTTTGAAATTCAAAAAATGTCATGCTTTTTAATTTAACAAAGTTTGAGGGAGCAAGAATGAACTTATAAATCTTAGCGGCAATCAAGACTGGGACCCCCCCCCCCNCATTGCTGCAACACAATTGTGAGAATTGCTCAGCCAAACAAATTCCAATTGGGAAATCAACACCCAGCAAGTCTTTGTCAGCGATTGTGGTTCTTGAGGCTGCCCTGCCCATATTCAATCATTATGTCTGCCACTTAAAATAACAGTTTGTGATTTTTTTTGAGGCCTAATTAAGTATCATGGTTTATAGCCTGAGTGTACTGGGCAGTGTTCTCTGAGGGTGTACCCCGAAGGAGTGCATACAGGCAGACAGTATTCTCTGAGGGTGTACCCTGAAGGAGTGCATACAGGCAGGCAGTATTCTTGAGAGTGTACCCCAAAGGAGTGCATACAGGCAGGCAGTGTTCTCTGAGGGTGTACCCCCAAAGGAGTGCATACAGATCATTTGCAACTGGCTTAAAGAGCAGATTCTCAAAGAACACCTCCTACATCCTGAATACAGAACCAGAGGGGTGCAACCTAGTACTCTGTATTTTCATAAATCACCCAGGTGCTAAAATTTAACACCCACTGACCTAAAGTATTGCAAATTCTCCCAAAAATGTCCCCCAGAAAAAGGCTTTCTTATAACCTGAAGATGCAAATGACTGAAACATTTTATTATTTTTTCTTAAGTTATTTTTACTATTACACATGCTAGGGCATGTGTACACGTAGAGGGCAGAGAACAGCTTTCAGGAGCTGGTTTTCTTCATTCACATGTGTCTTCCAGGACTCGAACCCAAGCCATTAAGTTTGTGCATCATACACCTTTATCCGATGAGTTATTTTAGAAATTAAATCTGGCCTTATATGTTATAAAATAGAAGCCATCATTCTATCTGGACTTAATTTAAAGAGGAGTGAATTTCCCTATTTCAACAAGGTTTCTTTGTTTTTTGAATGTAATTCATTTTCATAAGTTTAAAATTTGTAAAAATCAGCTTCTGAAAAAACAAAGGGTACCTTAAACTAACACAACAAAGAAAACATCAGAAGTAGGGCTGGGGTGATCACTCTGCAGGTAAGAGCCCTTGCACCACAAGCTTGATGACTGAGTTTGATTCCAAAAACCGCAGATGAAAAGAGAGAACCAACTCCCACAAGCTGTTGTCTGACCTCCATACGTACATACCAGGAATCACACATGCACACGAGAGTGATAAATAAGAAAAATTTTAAAGAAAATTTCAGATGTATATCACTGCTAAATGAGGATCACTCCTCCCATGAAATGATTATTGGTTATAAAATAACAAATAAAGTCACTAGAAAATTATGTAGTTATAGCATATCATGCATTTAAAATATGTCAACTCACAAAATGCAAATTTACAGATATCTAACGTGGCCGTGGGGAAGAGGTGAGTGTTTAAGTTCCAGCTCTAGTTTTCATTTACTAGGTAATGTGGGTCAAGCCTAAGGTGTGCCACTTTCTCTGCCTGTTTCCTCCATAAAAGGGAGTTTAACTGTCCTATCCTACTTTGTGCGAAGGTTCGGAGAGAGCTCTAGCTGCAGAACACACGCACAGCTGAGTGCTGTGCTGTTTGCTCCTGTGCGCCTGCATGTGTTTAACACGCGCCAGGTACAGGGCAGGGCCTGTGGAAGCCAGAAGAAGGCGGCAGAAGGCCTGGAATGGGAGGTTACGGTGGTTGTGAGCTGCCGTGTAGGGGCTGGGAATTGAATGTGGGTCCTCTGGAAGAGTCACAGTGCTCTTAACTGCCAAGCCACCTTCCAGCTCTGGCTGTTCATTTTCAAATTAGCTCGCCTGTGACTAGTCTGGTCACCATGAGCACAGATGATATTAAGCCTTCATCATTCCAGAGTGTACACACAGTTAAGTCTACACAAAGCAAATACAAGCTAATGACACTGAATTCTGGACACCCAGCAAACACCCACCTTCTAAGAATTCATCTCCAGCCAAACCCACTGTGCTCACTTTCATCACCTTGAGTGACTAGGTAGAGTGTCCAGTGACCTCTGTGCTTCGGGGAAAGGACATTTCTCTTTGCAGAAACAGAAAGTGTCCTGATTATGAAAACTGTAATCCTAGACTGATGCATGCGTCTCAGCAGCCATCTTGATATCACTGATGTCAAAAGAGAAAACCCCCAAGAAGGTACGTAAAATAGATGAGCTAGGCAGTCAGACCTAGAGCTGGCTTTCCTCCCAATTACTTAGTTAAGTAATAAATACACCTAATTTTAACATCGTTATCAGATGTTTAAATGTTAGTACCAAAACAAATTAGGTGATTAACATAGCTTATAGTAATGAGCTACCTGGTTCTGTAACTAAGTTTGCTGTTTTAAATCACTACAACTCCTTAACTGTTCTTTCTGCAGTTTGTCTGTGCAGAAATAACATTCATTTGAGTTTTCCTGTTCCACACTTGCTCAGCAAATTAAACATCAGCTAGATGTCTAATGGATTAACTTCATGAAATAATTGTTTTCTCTCGCTTTAAAATTCCTGTCGTATGTCAGAGATTGCTACAGAAGATTTAAAAATAGGAGTGCATATTAAAAGGAGTGCTGAGGAGGCTCGGGCAGCAAAGAGCTTGCTGTGTAAGCATGAGGACCTCGGATCAGATGACCAGCACACATATGAGAAGCCAGGCAGGGTGTCATGTGCCTGGAATCTCAGCAACAGGAGGGCAGCAAAGGCAGGTGGACCCCTGGATTCTTGACAGCCAGCATAGCATAATTGGTGAACACTGGGTTGCAGTGAGAGACTTTGCCTCAAAAATTTGAAATTACTTCTAATGTGGTGTTTGGTTACTCTTTTTATTTGTCTGTAACACTGTAAAGGTTGATAATCAACACAGTGATGTTTGAGTCATGGCTATGTGAGTAAAATGGACAAAACACATTTAATAAAAATCATGAGCCAGGACTGGCGGCACACGCCTTTAATACCAGCACTTGGAAGAAAGAGGCAGGAGGATCTCTATGAGTTCGAGGCCAGACTGGTCTACAGAGCAAGTTCCAGGACAGCCAGGGCTGTTACACAGAGAAAGTCTGTCTTGAAAATTAATTAATTAATTTAAAAAACAAAATAAAGAATCATTATATAATGTCTTTTTGTTGCTATTGTCTTTGGTTTTGGGTTCTTTCTTTCTTTTCTTTTTGAGACAGAATTTCCTAAAGCCCAGGCTGGCTTTGAAACCCTGAATCTTGTGTCACCGTAACCCAGCTTCACAGTTTTCATGTTGTTGTTGTTTATGTCCATGAGTGTCTTGCCTGCATGTGTGTCTGTGTGAGAATGTAGGATGGAGTTACAGTTGGAAACTGCCATGTGGATGCTGGGAATTGAACCCGGGTCCTCTGGAAGAGCAGTCAGTACTCTTAACCACTGAGCCATCTCTCCAGTTTTTTTTTTTCAAGTTAACATGTAGGATTGTGGGTTGAATCGTGACCATCAATACAAACAAAGAAATGGAGCTCAGAGACACACCCCAAACTCCTCCTACCAGGGAACCCTCTCAAGTGCTTTCTCACACAAATAAGCCAGTGCTGGACTTAGTGCTTTGTAACAGGAACGAACATGAAGCTGTTATGTAGTTATGTAGTCTCTGTCTGTGCTATAGCTAAGACATGAAGGTCCACCACCCTAAGCTGACTGTGAATACTTGGTGCCCAAATGATGTTCCTTTATTGAAAGGGCATTTTTCAGATCCATACCAACAGGTCGAAATTTAAACATTTTCCTCCTCTAGAAATTATACCTGGCTCCAAGTGGGAACACCCCACACCTAAGGCCTCAGATTTAAACCATCATTAGAACAGGGAGCCATGTTGGGCTTTCGGGTGCATAAGAGAAGTAATCTTTCCCTTCTCTCTCTCACTACTGTGACCCAGCATCTTGTCCTACAGATGGAGAGAGCCTGATCTCGAGCATCCAAAGCCCCTGGTGAAATCAAGTGTTACAGCAAAGCATAAACCGTGTCTATCTTTTCAAGAATGAAATCCTTATCTCTGCATTATGTTCTGCCTGGCGTCTTCATTTGAGGGCCATTGTGGAAAGATCAAAACCAAGTCAGAACACAACACTCATTTTGCATATTATTTTTCTTTCCTTGGCAACACCATTCCAGGAACAGTAGATTGCCTTTGTAGAATATCTGCAGCGTGTTCAAGAAATAACAGAGAAGAAGCGAATATATGCAAGAAGGACAAAACAGCAGCATTTAAAACATGCAACTTCAGATCTGGATTGACGTGGCATTCAGAGAGCAGATAGTCTTCCTTTAAAAAGTTCACACCCAGTTAAGGGAGCCTAGCCCTTAGTGTGGTCAGCACCACATCTTACCTCTGCGTCTCTAAAAGCTTTTTCCCTTTGCTGCCTCATCCTATTGTTACCTATTACCTAGGGGTTTGGCTAGCCTGGGGACACCAACGACCACATAGTAAGGAACTATATTGGTTCAGTACATTAAATTTGAATATAATCTTCAGTTTATTCCTATTATTGAAGATTCAAAGTTCATTTTTCTGAGCTATATTGTTTAGAATCCAACTTAAAGACTGTCTTCTGTATCCTTCCTTCTGCAACCTGTTTCCTGACCATTTCACTGTTCATTAATCTCTCCCTCCACAAGAGGGATGGGCAGCGTACACACGTAAACACACACACACACAGATATTTTAATAGAATCAATTTTGTTACTTGCTACTACTGTCTCTGATAAAAATATGTGCAAAAAAGTATCAATTTGACTGAGATGACATAGCAAAATTTTGAAAAAAAATATTTTTGATTGCCCATGATCTAGCAATTACTGTCATGAAAAATTTAATTAGTTCTCTATATGTTAAATTTTATAAAGAATTTTTAATGATCAAAAGAAAAATTTGGTCTTATAATTCAAAGCATAACCACACCAAACTCATACACTAAATGTCTATAAAGTGTCATCAATTAAGAAGAATTAATTCCCAAAGAATTCAGAGCTAAAACGAAGCACCAGGTACATTTTAAAATGGAGAATAATATAAAACAGGGAATTGTTTTTACTTCATAGATTTAAACCTCTTTACTTACACAATGATGGAAAGGTCACATCTAGAAGAGTATGTGTGACAGAAATGTCTATGGGTATTTTCAAAAGTAACGACTGAACTCTAATGGTTACTTCATAATCAATGATGTAATAGTCAGGAGAACAAAGAGGATTGCATAGCTACGATGGACTTCCCAGTTTAGTTTGCTCTTAAAAGAGGTGACATTAGGCAAACATTGCTAGTTTCAGAAACTGAACAAAATGAAAAATTGCTGCATTATGGAGAACAGAATATTTTAGCAATAAATATGCTGGAAGGTATATTTTATTCAGCTGATCAACTTCGGAGAACTAAAGTCTTGAACACAACCAGGTTAAATAATACATTTACACCTGCAATATTTCATTCCATATATAATCTATACTGTCAGAAGCCACACTTGCATCTAGACTCTACAAAAGAGAGGAAATGAAATGGGTCGGCGGACAAACCTCTGAGCATGGTATAAACAAAATACAGGCATTGGGCATAATCATTCTGAAGTTCAAGGGAAGAGATAAACAGATTCTAGGAAATACGATTTCTACTCATTTCCCACATTCTTTCTCTCCAGACGGCTAAAGGGTAGCAAGAAAGGCACTTATGTATTTCAGAGTAAATAAAGACATTTATGTATTTCAGAGTAAATAAAGACATTTAACAACCCGACATTGTCACTCTCTCAAGACAGAACCTATTAATCAGAAAACCCTGATGCGTTTTAGTTGTTTTTATTTTATTTGGCAAATAATACGTTTCAAGGTATAATTCCTCCCACTTTCTTTCTGAACTGAGGACATCCCTATTATCTTCACAAACAACTAAAATGTTTACAGAGACCAGTTAAACCAATGTCATATTGTGACATATTTTTGTTCCTAGCAGGCTTGGGGCCTAAATCCCATATTCTCTAATCAGATAACTCTCAAGAACAAAGATGTAACCCATCCTTACATATGTGCACATCAATATTTTTAAGTTAAAAGTAGGTGTGTAATATTCTTAAAAAAATCTTAGTTCCAAAAATATTTGCTTAAAAAAAACAAACAACAACGCTATCTATAAATTCAATTCAAGGAGCAGCTCAAAACAAAACGGACAAGACAAGGTACTGGAACATCTTCAAGACAGACTCAGAATAGGTATTTGAGAATTCTCTTGATTCAAAATGAAATTCAACTTTTACAATGTCCAAGGAACTAATACTCAAATGTTTTGTTAAGGTGAAAGGGTACTAATGGGCATGGTTTTGTAATATAAGAAAAATATAAATATCAAATGCTAGTGAGGATAGAGAGGGTAAACACCAGCTTTTTATTAAAGAATCTGGTGGAGATAATAAATCAGCTCAGATCAAACACAACTGCCAACTGTATGCTTGCCCATAATGTCCTCCGAATTGGATGTGACGACATGTCTGCTCTCACCATGGTGCACAAAAAACGCTTAAATAATATAGCTGACCAAATTGAACTTTCTTTATGAAAATTAAAGTTTAAAAATAGATAAAATCTTGCCCCACCTTTTTTCTTCCTTTTTTCTTTTAGTAAAACTGACAAATTGTTGAGGAGCACTACAGCGCCGCCAACACAGATCAATGCAGAACAAAAAAAAAAAAATCTCCCACCGTGTGCAAAAAGAAAACTAGAAAAATACCAAAAATTACAAAATGTCTCCCAAATGTACCTTTTCGGAGAAAACATAAGATAGATCTACAGAGATGAATTGACAAAGAGCTTTAGAGAAATCACATCCTAGACCACAAGTTAGATTCACTCAGCAATAAAAGAGCCACTGTTTAGCAACAGCCATAAGTTAAACCCGGTTATGTCAATCTCCACCTTCATTATAGCAGAGCTGCTTTCTGTAGTTTGTATTCAAGTACTCCATCAAGGGGATCACAATAGGTCTATTAAAAAAAATAAAAACTACAACGGTAGTTTGCTTGTTGATAATTTACTCTGTACAAATTAGGCAATAGATAATTTTTATAAAGAGGATATGTACATATTTGGTACTACGAACATTGTTGGCACACAAAAAAGTCCATCTTGAAACATCTGAGTTCCCCTGTAGTTCACAGCAATTAAAGTATAATTTTCATTATATATGTTTATATCTAACAATGGAGAAAAAAACTGTTTTTTTTTTCTTTTTGGTAAAATTAACCAGAAAAGATTACGTGGAACGTGCACAGATCGAAGCTAAAGAAAAATACAAAGATTGGTTTTGTGAGAAGAAACACAATGAAAATCTCTTATCTGGTTCTCCTTTCAAAGAAGTAACACCAAGAATGTTTAAAATTATAAACTTACCATCAGTGTAGGCAAAGCAGCAACCAGCCCTCAAAAAAAAATTGTAACAATATAGGCTGGGGACTGGGTTGTCCAGAAAAAACAGCCGCCGGGTAGCATACGGATCTTCAAACATCCTGAAAATATTTGGTAAATCAAAAGTAAGACTTTCCTCCATGGAGGGCGGCCGAGCGGGGCGGGCAGCCGCAGGATCCGAGGGCGTTCGAGGGACTGGATCTAGCTGGAGGATGCGGAGCGGGCGGCGGCGGGAGGCTCGGGGTTAACAACTTTGCGCTGGCGGGCGGGCGGGCGCGCTGATTGGCTGGCGGCCGCCCAGCTCGCTGCTTGCTCCCGCCTCCCGCAGCTCGGAAAGAATGCACGACTGTGCCATTTTACCGGGCTCGGGAGAGCGCCGCCGCCCGGCCCGAGTCGGGGCTCGGGATTAAGTGTCAAGCACAACAATGGCAGCGGCCGCGTCCTCGGAGCATCTGGGCACGCCCTTACGCGCCGCGCGTGGGGAGGCTCCACGCGAGACGGCGTCCGTGGGGGATGTGGATGCGGACGCGGCCATTTGGAAGAGAAGCCCGTCTGAGTGTGCTCGGTGTGACTTCCCCTAGGGCCTCCTGCAGCCACGAGCACCACGGTCCCTGCATTAAGTAGCCGAATCCTGACATAAGTTGAAACCATATTCAGCTTCCCTCGTCCCCCACCCCATTTCAACACGGCTTCCAAACCCCTTCCTGGCCGGCCCAGTTCTACTGCTCCGCCCTACAAACAAAATGGCTGAGGTGCCCAGTTCTTTTGGATCCTTCCACCCGGCCTCCAGGAAGTGGTAAAAATTCAAAATAAATACAGCACTAAAGTACACCCTTGAATCTGAACTCCGGACCACCCTTTGGTGTTCTAGGAAATGCGCTGCTTTCTTGTTCTTTTTAAAAATTCTTTTAATTGTTTTGAAAAGAACATCAATCAGGGATTTACTTGACTGTAATTTGAACTTCCTGCTTTACATATTTATAAGGTCTTTCACCTATCTTGGCAGGCTTTCAAATTAAGTGGGCTGGTAAACTTGATTCTCTTCAGTTGTGAGAGGAGTAGGTTTGCTGCAGTCTTTTCTAATACACAGTCTGAAAAACTAAGCATAACAATATTAGAGGAATCCAACACTTGTAATTGCAAATGTAAAGTCCCAAAGTCAGCTAATATTTATATGTGTGAACTGAACGTGTTCACTGTACAATTCCTTGCCAGCTAAATTTCTAATGAGTCAAGAGATGAAAGAAAGAAAAAAAAACCACTAAAGCATGAAAAAACGACGAATTGCCTACATTCTTCAAGACCTCTCCCACCCCTGCAAAGGTCTGTATGCTTCGCTAGTATTAAGAGGTAACCACCTTAAAAAAAAAAAACAACTATAGCTAGGGTTACTATATCACTTATTGTCTACAAGACTCTGAGAATGAGAGAAGAAATACTATTAATTACAGGACGATTAGAATAAGCAGGCCCTACCTTCAGTAAACCGGATGGTTGACAACACTAGAATTTTGTCAGGCAGTGACCACAGGCATGGGGCTCCTTTAATAAGAGTACGAGCACCCTCTCTGGCTTCTAGATTTTGCCCCTGTTCTACAGTCAACTGAAGTAAATAACTGGGGTAGGCCTGCATTCACATATATGTAATGAGCAGCCATGGTAAGAAAATATCTAAAGAGGAGTAAATGCTTATGTAAGTATACAGGTAGGTCCTTTTTACTACCTGTAAGCTAGACTACTCTGAGCACTTTGTTAGGTATGCATATTTTAAATTATAAACTTTCTGATGAAATAGCAAAATGAAAGATAAAGTATAGAAAACTTCTCAGAGAAAAATGGAAGAAAAACAACCTTGAGGTTTGTTATAGTTCTGGAGAGCTTAGCATTTGCTGGGCACAGTGGTTGCTGTTCATATATTAATGAATAAGCATGTGGTTTATCTCCGATTTCATGGAATTTATAATCCAGAGGCAAACAGACAAGTGGCAAGCTAACAAATACATAATTAAAAATGTCAGTGAGTGCCATCTACAAAACACTGCAGCAGCATAGAGAATGCATCAGCAAGGAAACACAGAGGCGCCTCTTAGCAGATGACATTGACAGTAGACGTGAAATATGGGAAGCTAGGAAATTATTTGGGAAACAGCAGCACGACTTATACTAAGTCCCCGAGGCAGATGCCAGGGACACGTTCTACAAGAGACATGGAGGCCAGAATTGCCAGAATATACCTAAAGAAAGGGAAAGGGCTATATGGTTATATTTGGTCAGAGGTTCTTATAGGATTGAAGTTAAGAGTGAATGAAAAAATAAAATAAAAAAGGACATGTCTGCTCCGAGGTATGGTGGAGGAGAAAGTTTACTGTAGATAAGAGAACATAGCCAGAGACAGGGACATCTGGGAGAGTCCAGAGTGGACTCAGAGAGACCCTGAGTCATGTGAAGAGAGGCAGGAGAGGAAGGGAGAGAGTGGAACCAGGTGCAGCAGCCAGGAGGCTCAAAGGTAGTAAAAGGGTAGGTAACTGTGACTGGATTATATAGGGAAGAGTCTCTAGGGGAAGGGCAGCCCAGCCCCTGGACTGGAGAAGTTTAGGGTAGGGGACTGGTATGTAAGCCATACCCTGTAACAGGTAAGGACTGAGGGATGCTGGAAAAACTCGGCAGCCGGGTTCGCTTTGATCTGTTAAATAGCACCTCAGCCAATTGTCCAGGCTTTGAGACTTAATACAGGACCAGATGTGTAAGTGGGATTGAAGTTCAGAGGACTCAGACCCACATGGAGCTCAGTCTTTAAGCAATGAGCTACAGACAGTGACTAGACAAGCACTTGGAGATTTTGATGGTGGTAAACCCCAGGACAACCAATGAAGGGGAAAACAAAACCCACAATGCTAATTTTGAGTTCACATATCTGCCTGCATCATGGAGTTTTGCTTTTCATCCACGTGGTTATAGCCAGTGATGATGGTTTAATTCATGAAAAAGGGCCGGGTGGTGGTGGCACACATCTTTATTCTCAGCACTCAGAAGGCAGAGGCAAGTAGATCTCTGAATTTGAGCCCTCCACTGGGGCGACTAATACTCAAGAGGCCTTGAAAGTACTCAGGCAGGTCTTCTGTCTCAACTAATCAATGCTGTGATTGCTTCTGACTTCTCAATGTGCTTGAAAGGTGCCCCTCAGCAAAAACAGCCATTTCAGGGACTGGTAGCAACAGGAGACAGAAGGCAAGGGTTATGTGTGGTCAGCAGAGCCCTGGATACACAGCTACCAGCTCTAGTGAGCATTGGGTGCTTGCCCAATATAACTCAGCAACAGTGTAAACCAAAGGAAGGTTAAAAGTCCACTCACTCTACCTATACACACACCTTTCACGAGTCCTGAGGTGCTGAACAAAGCTGCTTCAACACTTCATTTTTTTTATTTTTTATATGACTCTTAGTGTTTTCTTCTTTTCTACACATTTAACAGAATTTTTACTTTATTGTATTTAAAATTCTTATGCTTTATTCATTACTTCCTCACAAACACACATCCAATACTCATCTAATTTTGTTCATGCATTTTTTTCCTTTTAGGGCAATGATTTTTCATTTTCTAATTTCCTTTTTTGCCTTTATATTTCCTCCTTGACACACACACACACACTTAGTTGTATTTTGACTTTACTTTATTGGCTTATGAGATTACTACCACACTTACTGTGTGCTAAACTCCCCAGCATGTCATGTTTTCTTTTCTTTCCTTTTCTTTCTTTTCCTTTTCTTTCTTTTTAAGATTTATTAATTAATACATAGAGAGTTCCAGGACAGCCAAGGCTACATAGAAAGATCCTGGAAATAAGAGAGTTCTCAAATAAATAACCTAATGATGCAGCTCAGGACCCTAGAAAATGAAAATAAAACTAAACGTAGCTCAACAGGCAGACAGACAAAATCAGTAAGAGCAGGACAGGAGTTAGTGAGATGGAGAGAACAAACAACAAAACAGCAGAGTCACTGGGACAAAGAGTTGGATCTTTAAAAGATAAACAAGATTGGCAAAGTGTGTATCACTAAATGGAAGAGAGAGGATCTAAATTAATCAAATTAGAATTGAGAAAGAAGATATTACAATAGATATCAATGGAATTCAGAAAAATCATTAGGTCTTACCTTAAAAACACACTACACTAAGTTGATAAATCTAAAAGGAATGGATGAATTTTTAGTCATATGAGCTAGCAAATTAAACCAAAACAATTTTAACAGAGCTATATCAAGTAGTGACATTGAAGCAGTAATTTTAAAAATCCTCCAGTTAAAAAAAAATTCCAGGCCCAGATAAGTTTACCAATGGATTTTACCAGACCTTCAAAAAAAAAAAAACCCCCAAAAAACTGACAGCAAAGATTTTCAAACTATTCCATAAAATAGAAAATTAGAAAATATTACCAAACTCTTTTTATGAAGCTGGTATTATCCTGATACCAAAAGCAGGAAAAAATGTCACAAAAAAGAAAATTACAAGCTATTTTCCCTGATTGAGCATGGATGCAAAATTTTCAACCAAACTCTTGCAAACTAAATTCAATAAAGCATCAACTTTATCTAAATATCCCTCACAGTGACATAGTTGACTTTACACCATCAAGGAAGAAATGGCTCAATATATGTGGTAGTTTGAATGGAATTGCCTTCCCCCAACTCATAGGAAGTGGCACTGTTAGGAAGTATGGCCTCGTTGGAGTAGGTGTGGCCTTGTTGGAGGAAGTGTATCACTGTGTGGGCAGGCTTTGAGCTCTCCTATGCTTTAGCTATGCCCAGTGTGGATACAGACTCCTGCTGCCTATAGATCAAGATTTAGAACTCTCAGCTCCTTCTCTAGCACCATGTCTGTCTGCAAGCTGCTGTGTCCCACCATGATAATGGACTAAAACTGTAAGCCTCTGAAACTGAGAGCCACAATTGTTTTCCTTTATAAGAGTTGCTGTGGTCAGGGTGTCTCTTTACAGCAAGTAAAACCTGAAGACAAAAGTTGGTACCGGGGACTGGGATATTGCTGTGACAGCCTGACCATATTTTTATTTGGAGGAATTTGGACTTTAGGAGTTTGGGTTAGGAAAGAAGTATGTTGTGGTCAACAACGCTAAAAGGAAATGGAGATCTGAAGAGCATTTTGACATCAGACATGGAGATGCAGAGTTTGGAGTTTGCCCAGCTAATTTTTGGTCTTGCTTTGGTCCAGTATTTCCTTGCTATGCTCCCTTCTCTATGTTTTGGAATAGTATTGTATATTCTGTGCCATTATATGTTGGAAGTATTTGATCTGTTTTTTGATTTTAGTTGTACAGGGGATTACACTTAAGAGATTGACTCTCAGAAGAGACTTTGAACTCTGGACTTTTAAACATTATTGAGACTGTGATAGACTGTGGGTACTTTTGAAGTTAGACTAACTGCATTTTGCATTATGATGTTGTTTCAATCTTATGGGAGCCATGGAATGGAATGCTATAGTTTCAATGTAATTGGCCCTCATAAGCTCAGCAAGAGTGGTGCTATTAGAAAGTATGGCCTTGTTAGAATAGATTGTGGCCTTGTTTGAGGAAGTTTGTCTCTGTGGAGGCAGGCTTTGAGGTCTTCTATGCTCAAGCTACACCCAGTGTGGATACAGACTCCTCCTGCTGTCTGTAGGTCAAGATGTAGAACTCTCAGCATTTTCTCCAGCACCATGTCTGTCTGTGTCCCACCATGATGATCATGGACTAAACCTATAAAACTGTAAGTCACCCCAATTAAATGTTTTCATTTATAAGAGTTACTGTGGTCATGGAGTCTTTTCATAGCAATAGAAACCCTAATACAATATATATAGTGCTATAAATTACACAAATGAACACAAGAACAGAAATCACATGATTATTTTTATATATACAAAAAAATCTTTTAACAAAATCTCTTCATGCTAAAGTCCTAGAAAAATTTGAAATAGATAGAGCAGGCCTCAGAATGATTAAGTCTGTTTTTTTTATATTTATTTATTATGTATACAATATTCTGTCTGCATGTATGCCTG
>LOJH01009099.1:0-28814 GCA_001685095.1 Ellobius talpinus
TCTTTGGACTGGAAAGGGAGAGGGAGGGGGAATGGGGGGAGGGGGAGGAAAATGACAGGAGGGAAGGAGGTGGAAATTTTTAGTAATAATAAAGAAAATGAAAAAAAACTCAATTTCAGGGACTAGAGAGATGGCTCAGCTCCAAAATTTTGTGCCGTGGAGGACCAGAGTTTGGTTCTCATGTCTAATGACTCATATCCACGTACAACTCACATAAGATCTGGAGAATCTCATGACTTGTTCTGGCCCCCATAGGCCCACATTTATATATATATATATATATATATATATATATATTTAAAAAAACTAAAAATCTTTTAAAAATTCACTTTCCAGATTTTGACTGAAGTGCATCAATGATAAAGACATCATGAGAAAATATATGTAACCTAAGCCGATATGCCACCCCAAGAGACAGTCAGGCTTGAGCAACGACATTTTTCTTAAGTTGAAAAAAAAAGCCATTGGAGAGTTGAGCTTGGTGCTTCTGGAAAAGGTGTTCCTTAAACCCTATGGCACTAGGTATGTCTTCCTACTCCAGGTTCTGTTTGCCTGCAAGTGACACTAAGAAATGCCACTGCCATGTTAAAACCCTGATGGGACACAGTGGCATGCTGAGCTCAGCAGAAACAAAAACAAGAGAGTACCTGGTGCCTCCACAACCTTCGAAGGGGCTGCTGTGAGGTTTAGTTATGAGATGAAAAACACCCCATCATACAAGCCACTGTGTTTCTCAACTGAAACTCTCTCCATGATACATTAACTCCTCACATGAGAGGTCGAAAATAATATGCTGATGAGCAGAGGGACTAGATGAACTCATAATTAGGCCTAAATAATTGCTATTAATGACTCTAAAATTAAATTTAAATGATTCCCATAACATTAGAAACGTATTGTTTAAGAAAAACAAAAGGGAAAAGAAATCTGGAAGACGAGAAGTTCCAGATGCTGTCCAGAAAACCAAAGAGACTCGACATTTCAGAGAGAAAGGAAATCTGTGCTAAGATCTTTGTCAATTAGGTGGGATGAATCAGGGAATATGGACCAGCAGTTCTCAGCCCTGGCACATGAAGCGCATGCTTCATTTAAGTGCTGACATTTGGCTTACCCGATACCTAATCTCTGGTTGGTCCTGGTTATCACACACTTTTAAGTATACATTACAGTGCATTATTTTAAAACATGATTAACAAATTTGTCAATGATCAAAAGACTGACAGTATAATACTAATATCACTCACGTTAGAGTCAAGATCAACTAGAGTGAGAACCTTTTTGAGAAGCGCATGTGTGTGGTTCTGCAATATATAGTATATGTTTATACGGATCCAAATTACTTTGAATTTTCTTTCATTGAGTCCATCTGGTTGACAAGAAGACCAATGGGTGCCGGTGGGGAATTGCTCTCATTGCCCTTCTTGAGAATATGGTAGCTATAGAAGTCTACAGAGAACGCCCATCCTGCTTCAACTCTAAAGAATCCAGTTTCATTCCTTCCAGTCTGTAATTTCTCCAAGACATTCTCTGTCCTACTAGTGCGGCTGGATCATCCTGAAGCAAAATCTTTTTTTTTATGCCAGTGACTCTTGTCTATCCGTTGCTCAGCTAGGGCCATGTAGCCTTTTGGAGGAAAGCATCCCTACTTTTTCAGTGTACTTGAAATCTTTCTGAGTTAGTGTCATGTCTTCCAAAGTTCAATGCTTCGAATCTGTCCATTTTCCTGACACGAATCTCAAAAGTGTTGACCTTTTCTCTAGCTTTGCATTTGTTTAAAGATGTAGCAGATTTTGTTTTATAAACAATAACCCCAAATCTTAGTGATTCCAAACAACCACCATGAGTGATTGCTCACGAGGCCATGAACTTGTTAGTTTGCTGGACCAGTCTAGCATAGGCTGGTGGTAGCTGGGACTTGGTTAGTCTGGGATGGTTTCAGTTAGCCATCTCTGATGCCTCATCTTCCAGCAGACTGATCTGGACTTGCTCATGCCATGACATAGTGTTCCAAAAGCAAGAGGACAAGTTCACAAGGGCAGGTAAGGCTCAGGCTTGGAACTGTTACATTGTTACTCAGCACAAGCCACAAGGTCATCCTGGATTCAAACTTTGAGAACCCAGATCCGTCCTCTTAGGGGGCAAGTCTATCAAGTGTCAGAGGGAAAATGCATGCCTGCAGTTAAAAATTCTTATATTAATTTGGGCCAAAGAGAGGACTCAGCTGTTAAGAGCTTATTGCTCTTCCAGAACCCCTTAGTTCAGTTCTCAGTACCCCTCCTGGGTAACTCACAACTGCTTATAACTTCAGGTCTTCGAGATGTGATACCCACTCCTGGCCTTTAAGGTCACCTTGCACAGACGTGGTAGATACTACTCACTACACACACACACACACACACACACACACACACACACTTTAAAAATGGTTATGTTTTATTATTGAGGGGGAGCATTCATACCACAGGATGACTGTGGAGGTCAGAGAACAACTTGCAGGAGTCAGTTCTCTCCTTCCATTGTGGAGGTCCTGGTGACTGGCCTCAGGTCATGGGTTTAGCAGCAAGGGCCTTTATCACCTCAGCCATCCTGACAGCCCATGGATGCAGTTCCTCAGCATGAGCCTCATTTCCTTCTGGTTCTTGAACCGTGATCACCATATTTACCTGCACAAACTGTAGTTTCACAGTTCCAGGGCTCATGATTCACATTCTAATTCTGTTTCACTAGGAGCAAAGTCCATTCCTCTTTGCTAGGATAGTCTTCATGTCCTTGTAGAGAGCTGCCCTTCCTCTCTCTCTCTCTCTCTCTCTCTCTCTCTCTCTCTCTCACACACACACACACACACACACACACACTATTCCCAAGGGTATTTTAGTTTACTACAAAAATTGGTTTCTGGAACACAGAACTGAAGTCTGCTGTACTTAAATTCAGTTACCAACCCTAACATAGTACAGATTTTGAAATACTGATTTTCTTTAGCTTCAGCTATTTTGCATGGTAGTGATACATTTCCTTCTGCAACAGAAAACTTAGCCTATTGACCCTTTAAAATAAATATTTATAAGTTTCATTTTCAGGAAAAGTTTTTCTCAATGTCTATTGGTTTGTATTATCTACAGCTCAATGTATTCTGCAGGTAGTTTAACATTAACATTTCCAGCAAATAATCCCTGGTCTGAACTGTATGTTTCTAGTGGGGCTGAGAGATCATTCACGTAAATGAAGAGCCATGACTCTGTGGCAGCCCTTTCTTATTTCAGTGAAAAAGGAGACTTTCATTAGGGTAGAGTTTTCATTTTGCAAAGCTTATTGCATTACGACTGTTGCATTGCTGGAGAGTAGATGAGTATCTATTTCTGTTCATTAGGATCTGCATTCCATGGATGCTTGCTGCCTCCTTGAAACTAACGATGCCATTAATAGGATCCTGCAGTGTGCAGCTCACGGTGGCAAGCATGAGGGAGGCAGCAGTCTTTAATTTGCTGGGGAACCAAACACCTTTATGCAACTATTATTTCTGGGAGCACCCTTTCCCTTACTGACTGATCTATTTATACAATAGGATGAATGCTACCAGTTTACATGACCAGAGGTTAAAAATCACACTTTCCTGAAATATCTCTGGCAGGCTGACTGCAAATGTGATTTTTTATTGAACTGAACTCGAAGACTTGTTAATAAATTTTAAAAGTACTGAATTTATGTGGTATAAATATTATTAATATGCTTATAGCAAAAATTTGCTAATTTGACCACATTATTCAGGAATCTGTAGTTATTTGGTTATATCCTAGGTAGAAGTTCACATTTAGTGATACTTGAATGATAGATAAACAAACATTAGAATGGTTTGAAGCCAATTTCAGGGAGAACATACATCTCCTAAGCAACATTACTTGCTTTCAAATACGCCTTTCTAACAACGCAATTTTATGGTGAGGTTTAGTATACAGGTTGTGAAGCATTCTTGCCTTCTTGATGAGGAAAGTCTTGATAGGCTTGAGAGATTTAAGCCTCCAACAAAAATGTATCATTTTGACCCATTTTGAACAGTAGTTTACATGTAAGTGTTGATTGAGAGAAGAGAAAGGAAGAAGAGGAAGAGGAAAAAGAGGAATAGTAAGAAAAAGGGGAAGAGGAGGAAGAAGAATATTTAAATGAATTTGTTTTGTTTAAAATAGGATTAAGGTCAAGGAGAAAATTGATGTTGCTTTTTGGTTAATAAATCATTAATACAAGAGGATTAGGAGAAGTAGCAATAGAGTATGATATTGTATCCTTTGGACTCCTACATGTAGAGACCTTGTAGAGTTTACTGAGGTATGGTCCTATATGGCATTTTTCTTTGTGAACAAGTAATATTCTGCGTGAGGATTGGCTCATTTCAGGCAGTTCTAAAAATATCACAGTCTGAAGTTGACCAGACACTGTACTACAGATGTACAAGATACAATCTGAATGTCCCTTTCCCATCTCCTGGGCAAACCCATCTCTAGCTGGCCTCTGGGCCATGCAAGCTCCACCTGTGAGCTCTGAATGAAACTGAGAATGGCTTTGAACTTCCTAAGCTTCAGGTTTTTCATGAAGAAAAGAGGAGGCTTAGGCCTGATCATTATTTTCAAAATTTTATCCTTTTAGGGACCATCTGCATAATTTTTGTCAAGGCCATCACCCATCGGTAGCTCTGTTTTATATTCTCTATAATTCCATGAACTGTGCATTTCTAAATTTATTGGCTGAAAAAGGAAAATTAGTATTTCTCTATGAAATGGAAAACCAGCTTCACATATTATCAAAGGAACCATAAAAACACCATGAAATAACACTACGCCGATCAGCCTGGTGTCTGTTGCTTACTATGTAACTCAGGAATTCTCTGTATTCATTAAAAGGGCAATGAGCAAGAGTCACCATTCCCTATGATGAGGATTTTCTTTTTCTTTCAGTTATTTTTAATACTTGGGTGCTGTCAAGGAGAAAGTCTCCCCAATGTGCTGACATCTTTGAGGAGTGGATGGGAAGGTAGGTAGGGCAGGAGAAGGAGGCAAGGGAGAACTGGGGTTGGTATGTAAAATGAAGAAAAAGTTTTAAAGAAAAAAAGAGAAAATTCTCCACCCCTTTACTATCCATACTCACATAATTGTGTGTCTCTGAAGCATGCAAAATGTCTTCACCAGTAGCTGGAGTGTTGCACTTTGAGAAACAGTGATGGGTGGGCCCCTGAGCACTGAGTGAGCTCGTCACTTATCTGATTTAAAGCTTTGAAAGATGGGGATTCCCAGGGCAGTCAACACCTCCCTTTCACAGCTGTTAGGTACCAGAGTTCCTCCTCTACCTCAACCCTGCCTGCTGTTCTGGAAGCTCAGGTTCTATTAGCTGAGCCTCACTGGGAGCAGAAAGCAGCTGTTCACCATCTTTCCAGAAGTTCCACTCTCGTGTCGAGCCACTGTTGGGTTTTATTTTCCAAGCCAAATTTCTGACCCCTTTTCCATCTTATTTCCCAATGTTTGGGGAATCTCTGATTTTCAACAGATTATGAGTGTACCTCTTAGCTTCTTGAACACGTTTGATGCTGAAGTTAGGCTGCAAAAGACCTTTTAGAGGTCTGATATCTTTTGTTTTGCGAGTATTCCCTAAGAGACTCACCAAAGTAGATGGTGGGCAGTAAGTGCTGTCCTGGGATCAGGGTTTGATGTACTGTCTGCTGTTCCCATCTTCCCATTCCCCTTCTTTAGGTTTTGGGATCATGGTACCAAGCAGGACATCTGAGACTGGGTGTGACTTGCAGCCCAGTGCTCTTCTGAGTGATGGCAGTTGACTTTCCCCGGGAGCTCGCAGAAGCTGCAGGTTCTGCTAAGATCCACAGATGCAGACTTTTGGAGTGGGGGCCCCAGAACCCATGTTTCGACGATCTCTGTAGGATGAAGATTTAGTTGGGCCCTATGCAGTGTTTTAGGCAGTTGTGCATACGACTCTGACTTTAAAGAAGAGACAATTTCATACAACGATAAAACTTTCCAGCTTTTCTTCACAGTCCTCCCATCTGGAAATCATTTCCACCTCCTCCCCACTCCTGGAATTGAGCCTGTCAAGTTTCTTGCGATAGCATCTGCGTGGAAATTCAGGGTCAACTGCCATTTCCCACCGTGTATGCATTATTGTTTTCCCTACTACAGACGTCAGCAAATGTTCAATGCTTCTGGTACATAGATTGCTATCAAAACTGAAATAGGAGTGGCTGTGAGACTGGAAAAGAAGATTTTGGAGTGGAAGCAATGCAGCTTGCTTTAATCTTCTACATTGTTTTCTTAGTGCTGTGACCATCTGAAACTGGGATTCTGTATATTTGTCTTTGCAACCCCAGGATCCCCCTTTGCCTCTGACCTCTGATTCCAGCTCACACTCTCCTACCTATAGTGGGCTCCTTGGTTCTAGCTTCCTTCGATCTACCTTTACCATTTGCTGCTCAATGGATACATGAGATTAACGTCAAAATCAGTTGATCATCAAGCATGGCATGTTGTTTTTGGTTTAGTATGTTGGTGTATTTATTCTGTGGCGTGGATTTGGGAGATGGGGCAGATCAGTTCAATTTAGAGCATAAATTTACTGGATTATTGCAGAATTAAGTAAGAAACATATAGAAAGCTCCCATGGTAGCATCAGACACATTGTGTGCACATCAGTAGTGTTTCTGAATCAGAGTTTCATGTGCTTTTATTTGACAATAATGTTATGAATTTAGCACAGTTGTTCTAACTAGATATCACTGAACAACGATGAGCGGAGAAAATCTGGCATCTAACATTTAAATATTTACCACAGCACCTTGTGGGTGAAATGCTTTGGGATCGTGGCAGGAAGGGCTTCTGAAAGATTTTGTATAGGTTGCATGTAGGAGGGTGTTATTTAGCACCAATATTAAGGCTTTGCAAAGCTGTGCTCTAAGCAGAGATGTGAATAAAGGGTTGCCCTGTGTAGAAACACTCAGAGATATAAAAGAACATGGTGCTCTCCATGAATGTTCCACAAATCTGAATAAATCCTATATTCCTGGAATAGAAGGAATGTGGAGTGACTAAGAAATACAAGTTAAGAAAAGTAGGTAAGCGTGAAGCACGAAGTTGCACAAACTAGTCAAGTCCAGACAAGATTTGAAATTGTGGTTTGTAAAGGTCATTCTGACACTCAAGTCCTGAGGAAGGAACTTTAATTCATTTATGCCCTACTGGGTTACATGAGGAAGTCATATGTAGGAGAGAAGAGTTTTATAGAAATTCCTTCCCAAGATGGCAGACAAGAGTTATACTGCAGGTATAGTGAAGCCTTCCTTTTGTGTTCCAGTGACTTCAGGCCTTCTGTGTCAGACTTCCAGCCAAGTCAATGCCAAGTTTGTGATTGAAACTAAAAATGGCCACACTGACAGGAGTTGTTGTTGCCTTGGCAACACAGACAAAGGTCCAGTAGAGGATTCTGGAAAACAGGAGAGTCTCTAGGTAAATTACGATTTGGTCTACTTTGGGTTGTAAGTTAATACCACAGAAGAGCATGACTTGATATTTCCTAACTTAGAAGTGCTTTAATTTGCTCCTTTTGGCGAAGTATCCCCACGGGTTTTGCTCTGGGTTGTGTCTTTGTGAGGCAGATGTGTGAGTCAATGGGCTTTGACAAGCCTTCTAGGCAAAAAAAAAATCTTAACTCCAACATTCCATCTCTGAACAATAGTTTTTTTTTTTCTTTCAGTTAACATGTTATTTCCAGAAAACTCTATCAAGGTATAGCTTCATGACTGGAGAAGTATGGCATCTGAAACAAGCAGCATAGAAGAACACAAATAACCAAAAGGAGAAATCACTAAAACCAAAGGATACGTCTGGTTCCTCCCTAAGCTACCTTTAATGCAACCTTTGGACAATTCAAGTCTTTTTAACAGTGTATTTGTTAGCTATGCTCCTCTCGTTATCTTTAGAATCTGAGCTTTATCATATAGATGATAGATATTACAATTATAATACATGTCCTCCACTGGGCAGTTGTGAGGGTCGAGTCATGTGGAAAAAAATGTTTTCCAAATAGCAAGGTACNATATATATATATATATATATATATATATATACACACACACACATAAAGAATATGTATATATTCTTTAAGGTGTAAGTCTTGTGACTGGAGAAGGGGAAGCTACAATTATTGCCGCAATAGAAATCAGACTGGGATGAGGAGAGACTAAGGCTCCATGAGAATATAACACGATGCTCGACTCTTTTTTGATTTAAAAATTTTTTAAATTTTACATACTTGCCACAGTTCCCCTCCCTATCTTTCTCCCTCCCCCAGATCCCCCAACCCATTTCCCATCCTCTCCTCAGAGGGGGTAAGGCCCCCCTTGGGGAGTCAACAATGCCTGGTATACCAAGTTGAGGCAGGACCAAGCTCCTCCCCTTTGTATCAAGGCTGAGCAAGGTATCCCACCATAGGGAATGGGCTGCAAAATGCACTTTTTCTTTCTGCTGGTCTCTGTGAATGATGTGACATCCACCTTACAGATGCTGCTGCTCCATAGATGTGCTTTACAAGGATTATTCTCCCTGCCTGGGTTTTGCTGGCTCTACCTAGCCCTGTAAATTACACTTTGTCTTCTTTCAGGATTCACCTGGGGGCGGGGCAGTGAGACCCTTCACCATAGAGATAACACTACATTTGTGGTGTTTGTTCTACCACTGGGTTATCTGTTATTAAGCTCGCCTTTTTATCTTAGATGGTGGTATGACTGGCCTGTCTTCTTCCAGTGTTCCCTCCATCAGACTTCATATTTCTTTAGGATGATGGCTAGTTTTGTCAACTTGACACAAACTGGGGTCATCTGGGAAGAGGGAAGCTCACCTGAGAAAAATGTTACCATAAGATTGTTTTGTAGGCATGCCTGTGGGACATTTTTTGTGTTAATGATTTAAGGGGAAGGGTCCAACCCACTGTGGACAGTACCGCCATTGGACAGGTGGTCCTAAGTTGTATATGAAAGCAAGGTGAGCAAGCCATGAGTCTTAAACCAGTAAGCGGTATTCCTCCATGGTCTCTACTCTGGTCCTGCCTCCAGGCTCCTCCCTTGAGTTCCTGCCCTGACTTCTCTTCATGTGGACTATAAGTTGTAAGATGAAATAAGTCATTTCCTCTCCAAGTTGCTCTGACTACAGGGTTTACTTACAATGATACGAAGATAACTATGACAACCAGGAATCCATTTGAGGCCATTGTGATTGTATTGGGAGAAAGGGCCTTTAAGGATATAATTAAGTTTCCATGAGATTGAAAGGCTGGGCCTTAATCTGATGGGATAATTAGTATCCTGGTAGATGGAAGAGGAGAACCAAAGAAATGCAGGCTCAGAGAAAAGGGCATGTGGTCCCTCACAAGGAGGTTGATCACTGACAACTCAAGGTATCACCAAACTCAGCCCTCTTGGCACCTTGCTCTTGGACTTAACTCCAGAATGGCAAGAAAATAAATTTCTGTCATTTAAGGTAGCTAGTCTATAGCATTTTATTATGGCAACCTAAGGAATCAAAATACAGATGGCTAGGATCTTCAGGATAAACACTGTATTTTACTAGGTTTTGAACCATCAGAGACTGGAAAAATAATACATGCTAAATAAATTAATCATCAATGAATGAATGTGGTATACCTGGACTTAGTCAGTTCTACATGAACCAGGTGATAAAACAACTGTTTACTTGGTACTGACCCTGGCCACAGAAACTTGGAGTTTGAAGGAACTTGAGTTTGAGTCATAAAGAAAGTTAGAGTAGGTAGACATAGAATTTGTTGAGTTTTACCAAAGGCCATAGCCACATGCTCAGGCTGGTTTTAGAGTAGATATCAAGGAAATTCTCATTGACAGAAGCCTGGTTCATAACCATTGCTTAAATCCTCCAAAGTCCCGTCAACTCTGAGGACAAAGCAAGCTTTAAGCTTGGTACTCTACATGGCCACAACCTATATACTCAGCCTACAGCAGTAAATAGGCAACATAGTGGCTATTTAACTAATGTTTGCTTCTCAAAGAAAATGACTGTATCTTCTTCACTTTTGTCACCATTCAGTATTTAGAACAAGAATTGTAGATAATCAATATATACTTACCTAATGAGTGGGATAGGCTCTAACCAAGAGTGTTACCAACTCCTGTGACACTTGATTCTTAAAGATTCCTGAGTGACCGAGAACCTCTCAGAATAGGACTCTCTTGTAGGTTCCTATATTGATTTTATAGGGCTGCAGTAATTACCAGAAATGTAGGGACTGAAAACAGCATGTATTTATTTCTTAAGTCCTTCCTTTTCTCTTCAATATTCAGTGCCTCTGAGTATTCCTTGGTGTGGTGGGTTGAATAAATTGTACCTTCCGATGGACTCATGTTCTTGAATGCTTGGTTCCCAGTTGGTGGAACTGTTTGATAAGAATGAGGAGGTATGGCTTGGTTGTAGGAGGCGTGTTACTGGGGGTGGATGGTGAGTATTTAAAAGCCCATGTTATTCCAGTTAGTCTTCTCTCTATCTCTCTCTCCATCTTGTGCTTGTGGATGAGATGTGAGCTCTCAGCTACTGCTTCAGTGCCATGTCAGCCTGCCACTATCCTCCCCACCGTGATGATCATGGACTATGGTAGTTTGAATAGGCATGGCCTCATAGACCCATGTGTTTGAAAGTTTGGCCCACAGGACTTCTTGGGGTAGGTGTGGCCTTGTTGGAGGAATTATGTCACTGTGGGGGCAGGCTTTAAGGTCTCATATGCTCAAGTTATGCCAAGTTTTATACACAGTCTCTTTCTGCTGCCTACAGATCAAGATGTAGAACTCTCAGCTCCTTTTCCAGCAGCACCATGTCTGCCTGGATGTTGCCATGCTTCTCACCATGATAATAACGGACTAAATATCTGGAATTGTAATCAATAAATATTTTCCTTTCTAAGCATTGCCGTGGTTATGGCATATCTTCACAACAATAGAAACCCTACGACATGGACTCATCTGAAACTATAAGCAAGCCCCCATTTAAATGCTCTCTTTTATAAGTTGCTGTGATCATGGAGTTTTGCCATGGCAATAGAAAAATAGACACTTGGTTAGTAACACCACATTTTCACACAGCTTCTGTTCTCTGTGTTTTCTCGTATCTGACTTCCATCTTTTCTATTTAGCTTATCTACTTCTCTTTAGACCTAAGGTCCAGTCTAATCCAGCTTCATCAAATCTCAAGACTCTTAATAAATACTATTATCCACATAAAGGCACAGTCAGAGATTCTTCATTAGCATCTTTGGGGAAACACGGTTCATCCCACACAGATCCCAGGACAAAATTTGTTCCTAGGGACTAGGGTAGAGGAGTCATTGGTGAAACTTGAGTGCTAGATGAAAGCTAAGGCTAATGAGTGGGCCTTAGTCACAAAGAGTGGATGGAGGAAAACCAAGGTTCAGAGAACAGCTTGAGTTGATGCTAAATTCTTAGCCACTGACATAAATGCCTCACACAGAGGGGAGGACCCAAGACCTGAAAGCTAGTAGAGAGTTGGGAAGACAGCAAAGCACTCTTTAATACCTTGCTTAAAAGTATAGAGAGTGGTACTTCCCAGCTTTTAAGATAATAAAAAAACTATGGCACGCTCTACTGTAGTAATAGTGAAGATGAATTTGAGGACCCACATATTGAAATTTTTAGCAAGAACTATACTTTGATTCAGGCATTCCTCAAGGGAGGCAAAGATCTGACTGCAACTATTTTCATAGCTCTTGGAAAAACTAGAAATAACTGATATTTCCAACAATAGATGATTGTTTGAGTGCATGAGCGTTATCATATAGACAATGGATGGAAAACCAGACTTGCATAAGAAGCAAAAAAACCCACAAAGAATGGCAATACAGTGAACAGTTTGAACTGAAGTGATAATCAGATATTATGTGAAAAATGCAGACTTGAAAATGTATTCAATATTGTCTCATTTTAGTTAAGACATTTACATTTTGTAAAAACACAATGATGCATATACTTATAAAGAGTAATTACAGAAACTTCTAATTCTTATCTCTGGTCTCTTTGTCATGAGCACATATTATTTATAGGATAAACCATTTTTAAATATGAAAAAACCCACAGCCTGAGAGTCAACTTTTCCTAGACTTTATGCATTCGCTGCTTCTTGTATATTTAGCTAAGCCTGTTGAGCTCTCGTGTAATTTGCATGGTAATTACAAATAATAGCATTCACTTTTACACTAGTCTAAAGTGAGAGCTTAAACAAATCCTTTAAACATTTGCAAAGGGCAGGTTCCAGGATAGCTCGAGAGTTCTCAAACTCATTTTTTTCTCTCCTTGATTTTGTTGGCTGCTGAATCTTTTGCGTTGTCCACACTCTGGGTCATTGGTATCTGGAAATCTAGCTGCTTCTTACCTTTGGTCTCTTTAAAATGATCTTGAGTTACAATAGGTGGAAGGGGTGTGGGAGCACTTTAAATGGTGTGCAGCTGTGCAGGCAGCAGGCTCATGGTAGGTATGCCTGTGGACATGTGGCAAAAAAATGGAGCTCCAAGAAGGAAAACTCCCTCTGAGTCCCAGATTGTCCTGGAGGCTATTTGAGGAAGATTATGGACTCACCACTGCAACCTGAGAGAATCCCCTTGCGTCTGTGGTGTGGAACAAGTGATAGCCTGCTCAAGAAGAAATCTGTAAGACCCTGACAGAATTGACTTTTTAAAAAAGTTTTGTGTGTGTGTGTGTGTGTGTGTGTGTGTGTAAGCATGTGTTAAGGAAACAACAGAGTTCAGAAGGGGCATGAGATCTTTTGGGGTTACAGGTACCAGTGTGGATGCTGGGATCTGTATTCTGGTTCTCAGAGCTTTAAGTGTTCTCAAGCACTAAGCCATCTCTCTAATCCCAGCCACTGATGGAATTCTGACCCTCATTTTAGAGAAAGCCCAAATAGGCTAAGGGTCAGGATATGTGTGAGTCAAGGGAGAGAGGAGATTGCCTCACCCAAGGCCCCTTAATGATACAGCTGGAAGTAATTATGTCTTTGGCTCCTCAGTGCTCGTCTCTAGACACCACCATGTCCCCGTTTACCCTCTCAGAAACTGATGGTTGCCTCGGTTTCAGCCCAGACTACCCACAGAAAACAGTCCTCTTTTTCTCGTCCAAGAATAGTGAATGTAGGACCTTGGACAACAGCCTTTCAAGCCACACTCTCCTTTGAAGACCATAGTGAGCATGTGTTCTCACCCTAGAGAGGGACAGTGACCAGTGGAGATCATGGACTCACACAGTGTCCTGTGTCCCCACACAGGATCAGGGGTAATTCTGAAGGGCCTACCTTTTATTTTATTAAAAGAAAGATTTTATTCGCAGTTAATTGTAAAGCCAGGTGTTGTCAAGAATCAAGGATTATTTAAACCTAGCTAGCCCCTTGAGTTAGTCAGTTTTTGTTGCTGTGAGGAAAAACCTAACAATGCAACTCAGAGAGGACTGGTGATCCAGAAGTTTCAGTCCATAGGAACCATGGGGAGGCATAGTATCACGTCAGCAAAAGCATATTTCCTCAAGGCAGATAGAAACCAAGAGAGGAGAGGAAGGGACATGGAGTAGAAGAAACATCTCCAATGACTTACTTTATCCAAATTCACCTCGCCTCCCACTTCCACCATCTCCTCCTAACGCCATTTTATCATTCATCCATCAAGGGAGCAATCCATTGATTATTAGTTTGTCACTCTGTGCTGCTTTAAGATGACTTGACACAGCTAGAGTCTTCCAGGTAGAGGGGACCTTAACTGAGGGGCTGTCTACATCAGATGGCCTATAGGCAAGTCGGTGGGGCATTTACCTGGTCATTGAAGAGAGAGGGTCGAGGGTGCCACCACCAGGTTATAGGTTGTAGAAGAAAGCAAACTGAATGAGCAAGGAGAACAAGCCATTAAGTAGCCTTCCTCCATGGTCTCTTTTTTAGTTCCTGCCACCATGGTCCTGCTTTAGCTCCCACCCTGACTTCCCTTGATGATGGGCTGTATGTAACCTGTAAGGCAAATGGACCCTTTCCTCCCCAAATTGCTTCTAGTCATTATGTTTTATACAGAAACAAAACTGAGACACAACCTCTCAATAACCTGTCTTTCCCACACTCATTGGCCTGTAGTTACCAACTCAATGGAGGACATCACACCTTAGTTTTCCTGCCTACTCTGTTAATTTCAGAAATTTTCCATCTGAACCTATTTGCCTTTCAAGATTTACCTTTAGGGGTATACACTGATTAGATCAGAGCTCTCAGGATCCAATAACCTCCACTCAAGCCACCAACATATGTAATCCCATGGTAGGGATTACATATTCAAACAATAGCTCCCTTCCTCTTACACCTTAAGAATCTGATTTGTTAAACATACAGAGGCAGTCCATTTTAGTTACAGACAGAATGTATTAAGCAATTGAGAGAGAGAGAGATCAAACAAAACTCAATGGAAGCAAAGAAAAAAGAATGTATGTGTATGTGTGCATGCATATGTGTATGATGCATACAGGGCACTAAGGTAAGTGTTTTGTACAAGTGGTAGCCAACACAGAATTGTTTATTGACAATTTCTCACCCCGATTGCTCAAAAGATTAGGGTACTCATGATTACAGATTAGTATAAATGATATAGATAACGTCTTATATTCAAATCAATAAGTTAGGAATGTTTAAATCCAAACTTGATACTTACAAGGTTGTACATATTCATAATGGCTGAGGAAAATAGAAATTACAGAAGTAATTTTGTATGTGACCCAACTTCTCTGAGAATGTGGTGAATTTTCTATCAAGTAAAATATGAAGTCCCCTGGAAACATGGAAATTTAAAGTTCCCAAAACTTAGAAATCATGGAGGGTAGCCCATCTGTTTCATAAATGATTATGTGTTATATATATACATATATATAATGATTATATATGTGTGAGTGCATATATATATAATGATCATCTTTCTTATGATAGTTTTGTTGTTTGATTCCATTTTGAGTATTTATCATGTTTATTGACTCAACCTTGAAGATGTAAGGTTATTTTTCCTTAAAACTCCCCTGTGTTATTTGTAATTAGTTAAGGCAGCTTACTTTTTATCCATGCCATTTCACCCAGCCCCCGTCACAGCATTGCATTCCAGGCTTCAAAGCTAAACATAAGTGCTACTCTCAGAGCAGAATTTAGTGAAAAGATTGTGCTCCAATTACATTAATGGTTTAAGTGTGTGTTGGGGGGCGGTTGGGGTACCAGTTACCACTATTCACAAATATCTGGCATAGTGATTTGTCCCTGTATATACTGTCTTGTTTTTGTGGGCAAGAGCACAGTGGTGGTTACTGACACATAATTCATATTCCATGCTGGGCACTGTTTTGGGGTTCTCCTGTAGATTTTACCAATTAATCTTTTTAAAAAAAAAAACTATGAGGAAAGAATTCTTTCAGTGCTTTAGATGAAGAGACTGAGGCACATAGAGACAAGCTGCCCAAACAGGCTAAAGTACTTTAGCTGTGTTACTTACTCTTTGTATGGGTGCAAGTCTCATGGATTCTGCTCCCTTGTAGCCTTCATTTTAAATACACTGTTTATATCCTTTTGACTAGAGACTAAATGCAAGAATTCCTAGAGTGCTGAGAGTATTACCTCTCTTTGTTTTACCAGATTCTGGCACAGCCCCTGGAATAAATTGCCAGAACTTCACTGGAATGAATCATGAGGAAGTCATATTCTCTTTATTGTTTAACAAAATCACCTTTCCTTTAATTCATTGGCTAAACTTTTCTAGCTGTGACCCTAAAATCATCCCACCCACTGAAACAGCAAAACAACAACAACCATCTTTGGTTTAGCCTGAGTCACGGCAGGAAGACTCACTGCATTTGTGGGAAGACATAAAGCTTCACTCGCTATGGTCCATAAAGTATCCAGAATAATTCTATGCATAGTCATTAAAGAACTCTATAAAAGGCACTGAATATTGAGACCACTCAAGCAATCTGATTGCTTAATTAAATCTCTAGAAATGCTCAATATGCGCCAATTGAAACTGTGTCACCCATGGAAAGAGCAGCATGCCTTCCTTTTCTCTCTCCCTTTTCATTTTTAGTTTATAATACCAATAATGACCTTAGCCCTGGCCTTCTCCTGGAGATTAATGACTAGCTGGGCTTTATGGCCCTCCACTGCCCCTCCAGTGGCCTACCAACTCCTCCCAACTTGTCATTTATCCTCTGTAAAACACTCCTCATCTTACCTTGGCTTGCTAAGGAATTTCAGTGTTTGTCAAAGTTGGTGGAGATTGGTTTGTGAATAGTGATTTGTGGATTCTTGGAAACCCTGTGGCAATATTGACATGGCTGAAGAGGATATCCTGACTAACCTCTGAGGTAGCCTTTGATACACTCACTGTGTACACAAAGAGCTTGCTTCTCTTCTCTCTGAATCTCTGTGTGATTTTTTTTAAGTATCTTACAGTAATATTTTCTGCTGTTAAAGCTTTGTTCTCTTGTATTTGGGGATGTGATGTTTTTAAATGAGACAAAGTCTCACTCTGTCACATTCCAGATTCTGTGGTCTGGGATTCACAGTGTAGTTCAGGTAAGCTTTGGACTCACAGCAGTCCTCCTACCTCATCTTCCAGAATGCTAGGAGTAGACATGAGTCACCATACCCAGCTCTAGTATGTTACCTTCTGGAGCCAGCATGTGCACGTAATGTATTTTAGAATCACCACAAAACTTGTTTTTAAGTCAGAGATGGGGATGTTACCTCTTAGAAAATAATTGTGAATACTGTGCAGTACAGGCAAGTTAAATTTTCTTGGATTATTTGCTAGCCTGCTGGTACTGTTGGAAACATCTGCAAATGGTTCCAATTCTATTTTTGCTTCCTTTGATTTATAATTGCCAAAAGATAGAAAAACCTTTAGCCTATGGTCACTTTTCCCCTGCTTTACAGCCTGAATACATAAATCCTCAGTTTTTACTTTCCATCTATGCACAGCTGTGCCAGTTGTGCAAACCCATGTCACTGGTGTGAATGACTGTCTACTGTTATAATAGAATGATATTTGCACCAAACATTTGAATAGTGGTATGGGAGGCCCTTCTGTATTTGTGTTGCTTTCATTGGTTATTAAAGAAACTGCCTTGGCCTAGTTGATAGGGCAGAACTCAGGTAGGTGGGGAAGACAGAACAGAATTCTGGGAAGAAGGGCAGAGTGGCAGACGCCATGAAGCTCCTGCCTGAGACTGACGCTGTTTAGAATCTTTCCTGGTAAGCCACGACCTCGTGGTGTTACACAGATTGGTAGAANAGACAGAACAGAATTCTGGGAAGAAGGGCAGAGTGGCAGACGCCATGAAGCTCCTGCCTGAGACTGACGCTGTTTAGAATCTTTCCTGGTAAGCCACGACCTCGTGGTGTTACACAGATTGGTAGAAATGGGTTAGATCAGGATGTGAGAGTTGGCCAAGAAGAGGCTAGATATAATTGGCCAGGCAGTAATTTAATTAATACAGTTTCTGTGTGGTTATTTCGGGAGTAAGCTAGCAGGGTGGCTGGGAGGAGGCCCGCTCCTCCTCCTACTGAATAGTGTACAGCGAGGGCATTGGCTCAGGTGTTAGAGTGCTTGCCACACAACCCTGAAGATCTGAATTTGATTTCTAGAATCTGCATAAAAATACACGAGTGTAGATGTTCAAGGGTACCTATAATCCCAGAGCTAGGGAGGTGTCAACAGGAGGATTCCTTGGGCTCCCTGGCCAACCAACATAGTCAAATTGGTGAGCTTCAGGTTTAGTGTGAGACCCTGACTGAAGAAATAATATGAAGAGCAATAGAGGAATATACCTGATATAGACATCTCATCTCCACATCACATACTTTCACACTTGCACATGCATGCCTATGAATAATAACACATACACACATGTGCACACAAATGTACAGGATACTTCCTAGGATCTATGATTAATCTTATTCTGCAGAAGAGGAAGCTAGGTTCTGGGAGATAGAATGACTTGCCCCAGATCATATCTTTGATAAAGAAAAGGGACATCCTGGATTTTCAAACTCTAAATGTAGTCTCTCAGATTTTTCAATTCCCCATCATCCAAAGAGAGCTTATTGCTTGCTGTTTTATTCTTTACATCATTTCCTTCCTCCTGTGTCAGAGCAAATGAAGGATCTTAGACATAAAGAGTTGCTACTCTTTACTGTGAGCACAGCACTTTCTCCTATATCATTTCCTGTTACCTTGACAATGCACTGAAGCAAGAACGGCTACCCCATTACAGAGAAGAAGGCTGCAACTCAAGGAGGTCAGGTGTGATACTGCAGTCTAGGCTCCGACAGAGCTCATGCCAGTTTTTGTGTCTGGTGAGGGTGTCCTGCCTGTCAATTCGCTGCAGAAGTTTTATGATTTGGCAAATTTTTTTCTATTGCATAAGATCAGCCATAGCAGATCAATGAGTTGAGAATGAAATCTTTAACAACTCAGAGCAAATAATGTTGTTGACCACAAAACGATGACATTATCCCCAGTTGGATGACAGCTTAAATAGCTATCTTTAGAGATAGCATGGAATAAACTTGGACAGTCACTTTAAATATGACTTAACCTAGCAAGTGTTTTTGTTTTTCCCAACTGTGACATTTAGTAATGCCATACAAATAAAAGACGGTTGGTTGGGTCCCTGTAAAGTTTGAATACTAGGCTAAAATCATAGAGGCATATCTTAATAAATTCACTGGGCTATGTGGGGCCAGAAAAAAATTGTTTATTTAATCCATTTCCTTTCTTTGGAAATCTAAGAAGACTAGGCAGTTTGCTCTAAACTTGAACATCAGTTGGTTTCTTTCTTCTCCAGTGAGTTGTTAATGGGTTGTGTATCAATAGGACACTGGGCACTCTCAAGCATTAGGGATCTCATCGCATTCCACTGTGGGCTTGACACTGACCTAGGGCTGCCCTTGGAGAGCTCAGGGTCTAGCAGACAGACCCTGGGTTCTTTGTTTCAGTATTGGCCTATAGCCTCCTGTGGTCTTCACGTAGGAACTGTGCTCCTGCCTGAGATCATTCTGAGTCCAGGCTGATCATGATATGACATCATGAAGTTGGTATGATGAAGAGAATGCCATGTACATACACACAATTCATAGCCTGGGGATTTTCATTTTGACCTGCTAAGTCAGAGTAGGATAAAAGACACAACTTCAAAGGACCCATAACATAGTCCCAGGCTAACACTAGGCATGGATAAGTACACCTGCCAGGTCCCTAAAGAGTTCTTTTCCCTTAGAGCTTGACTCCAGCATAGATCTTGTACAGAGGTGACAAAGGCTCCCCGAAGTCTTTACATCTCTCTCCTCCATCTTCTTCTTCTCTGAGCCTTTCTGTATACAATTTATTCCATGACCGAGTCATTGTGGCATCTTGTTCTTCATCTTCTGTGAAGGATACCAGAGACCCCCCCTTTAAGGTCAAAGTCAGGAAAGTACAGAATGATTCAAAGTACATGCCATGGAGAAGGAAGAAACTCTTCCTTCTGTTCTGTCCATTTCCAAGTTTTTCACTATATGATCTTATTACACAGCCTCAAAAGAAGACAAAAACAAAACCAAAATAAAACCCCAGCACCTTGGAACTCCAGGGTCCATGGTAATTTGTTTTCTGTTGCGAGCTTCCTTCTATGTCTCCATATTCTGGAGACCTTGGTTTGCCATCAATATTTAAAATGAAAATAAAGTAGTTCTTAAGAACGAAGATCACTTAAAACAGTGCTACTTGAATGTCAAGAAGTCATTACATTTAATAGCATTTTTTAAACTATTAAAGTTGAGTGGTTACTTTTTATTTTGCATTTACTCACTCATGTGAGACATTTATTTAGTCTTGTATGCTACAAATAGTGATTCTGTTAGTATGGAAGATTATCATCTTGAATAATGGTTTCATTTCTATAATATATCCTAGTGTAAGATAATCATTTTTACAGAGGAATGAAAATGCACAAACTGTTTAGAGAATGAAAATGCAGTGAAACTTGTGCCCATAAAGGTACAGACTTGCAAAATCGGGAAATGCTATAATTATTTTGAGTTGTATGGTATAGTTTAATGACCTTTAGGGGAATTGGCAACATTAAAAAACAAAGAAAAAAATCTTTAGATTACCCTGTTGGTAAGTTTCTGATATCATTTCTTTCTGTGACATAATTTAGAGATACAAGAGCTTAAAAACCTGAAATATATAATTCCTACTTCTTAAAAACCTGAAATATATAATTTCCACTTTTTCCTCTTCTCTCACATCTTTCCTTCCCCCTACTCCCTCTCAGAATCATGACTTCTTGTATAATTATAGCCACGTGAATATTTTTCCTTCTAATTTTTTAAATAGATGCATGGAGTTAATTCAATGAGTTCTAAACCAGAAAACATTGTAAATTCCAGACTCAAACAGCACCATTTTCTGAGTCTATTTTACTTTGAGTACAAATCAGAAATGTAGAATGCACTGAGAGCAGCCAGGGGCACAGATGTGTGACATGGGGAATGAAATATGTGGCTCTTTTGTAGACAGTAACTGATACTTGAGTATTTGTAGCCCCAAGGTTGCGTAGTCCTGGGACTTTTATGAATGGTGAACTTTAATGAAAAGAATCACTGGTTATTGAGTGCCTACTGTACAGCAAGTGTTATCTTCTGCACTTAGTAATTTCATCCATGGATAAGTGACAGAAAAATCAACTTGAGAATGCAGCTAGGATTTGCCAATTTTTCTGGTCCTCTCTCTGCTTATTTGGTGTTGTGAGTTTTACCGGCAAGATAGAGGAGGCTCCTGAGTCCCAGAACTGACTCTGTGGAAGGAGACCTTCTTCATTGGGGAGGCCAGCCTCTGCATTTTAGAATGTTTAGCCATGCTTCCCGTATCCATTACATGAGAATAGTCCCCTTCCCCAGAGTTTTGACAACCAAAAGTGTTTCTAGATATGGCTAAGGGTCTTTGGTGACACACTAAATGCTGTGAATGAAAATGACTGTCAGATGCTCTGGAAGCCATCTTCTCAGGCCTGCCGAGAAAAAGAAGTCTATGTAGAACTGCCTGGAAAAAACACCCCAAGATTCATTGTCCTTAGATCTGTTCAGGGAGATGGCCTACCTTTGAAGTGGTCTCCATGATGTCATCCCTAAAAGTCACCTCTGATTGGCAAGCTCAGATCACAGTGTAGGGTTGGAGGTAGAGCATAACCTACACAAGACAAATAAGAGCTGGAGGAGAGAAAGCATCTCCCCACCTCATTCCCTCAAGAGAAACCAGGCTGGGGGCTTCTTCAAGTGGTGGAGAGACCACTAAAGACAGAGAGCGAGTGTCTACGGTAGAAAAATGCATCATGTTTATTTCCCCAACAACTGTCTGAAGCACACAGAGCAACTAAACAGCCCAAGGTCACGTGGCTAACGAGTAGTCTGTTACGCAGTCCTTTCATTACCTGAATCAAAGTCATGGATAATGAATAGCATAGGTCAAGGCACTCCTTTCCTGTGCAGTTCTAGGGCTATGAGAGCTAACAAGCAGCCAGCATCCAAATGTGTTTGCTGGGCTTCCCTGCTGCGCAGTGACTTGTCTGTCACTGATTCTGGAGAGCAGAGTGAGAGACATGCTAGCAGAAGTCTGCTATAAGATTGAAATTAAATTATTTCTCTCTCCAGTTATAGTAGCAAAATGGCCGAACGATGTGTTTATATCCGTGTCCCTGCTGCACTTTCTTCTGGCTCATTAGGAGTTAACTAAGCTTTTTTTTTCTAACTTAGGAAAGCAGTGGTAATGTCTGCAACTGTTTCTGTTGGGAAATGTATTCTGAATACTAAACCACTGGCTCACCAGCCGACTTTGGGAATTCAGTATGCTTCTAAGCGGGGGGTGTCTAAGTAGGAAACTCACTCTGCTTTAAGGCAATTTATTTTTTTCCAGGAGATTTAAAGTATTTGTCCAAAGTTTCAACCTGCTGGTTGGATTTCTAATAATAGTGAAATATATACAATTTCCTCTGCTCCAGGTCCAGGAAGACCCAAAGTGAAGCCTACATATAGTGATGAGAATGTGTGCAAACAGCACAGTCACAAATCATCAATATGCCCATTTTAATTGGAGGTCTTTCTTTGCTAATCCTACCCTGACAGGGTACGTGTCCTTGTATCTCAAGAGATTTCCACTCAATCTTGAGCTCAGAGTTGATTCACTTACATTAGATAGAAAGGAAACGCCTTGGTTTGTGAGGTACATGTGTTGGTTTATCTACATTTTTGTATTGTGTGTGTGTGTGTGTGTGTGTGTGTGTGTGTGTGATTGGTGGGGGTGGGAACACATGACATGCTGCACGTGTGGAAGATGGAGAACAACTTCTCTCTTTCTATCATGTGGTTCCTGGGGTTTGACGATCGTTGTCAGGCTTGATAGCATTTACCTATTTAGCTACCTATCTGGCCTTTCTAAGGATCTTCAAAGCCGTGAGAGGAGGGAGAAGAGAGATTTCCTGATCTATGTTCTCTCTGGGGACAGGATCTTAGATCTATCTGACTTTGGAAATCGATGTGTATTACAGAAATGTTGTTCCTCCCTCCCACCAGTGTCTTCAACACTTTAATCCATTTCCTTACAAACAGCTGCCATTTTGAATGGTTGCCATTTACTTCTCAACCCCAGAGTGACTCTTGCAAAGCATGATGGTAATGAGTGGGGGATATCTCATTACTTAAATTTAGTGAAGGTTTTGCTCACTCATGGGGCCTCTTTGTGAATTATTCTCTTGAAGATATGTGAGGATGCACACATAAAAGGAGGGTAAGAGCATCGCTCTAGTCGCCTTTATGTCTAAAGAACTGGTACCTGTGGAAGTGCATTTGTGTGAAACCTGTTCAAGAATTGCAGAAAACAGCTGCACAGAATCTTGGGAGAAACAGCTCTAGCTTTCTATATTTTTTTTCAATGTTTAAGGACTGAACTAAAGGAATGTGAAATCAAGATGATTGACATTGCTAAGCTTTTTTTTTAAAAAAAATGCTGCACACATGGTCTTTTTAAAAAGAACACTCCACACGCGGAGCATAATTGCCCCTGCTTCTGCAAAGGCTTGCCTTCAATAGAGTTGCATTTCCCTGATAGAACTGATTAAAATAAATTAAATGAACCACTCACTTATTCTTTCAGTTTGCAAACTTTGAAATTTTTAACAGGGCTTTTATGCAGGCGTACCCTGTGCAGGCAGCTCTACAGACTATGGTAGCATGTATTATAAGCACACAGTTGAAAACCTAGATAAAAATGTTTTCAGGAAAGGGAGGGAAAGGATGCAATGCCTAGCTCATGAGATATCAAACCTCTGTTGCTGGACCATCAAGCTGGTTATCTTTTGGTGCCTTTTCAAGCTGTTGGCTCTTGCCACCACTGTCTAGTCCTTTTCTAAGATGTGAGTTGCTTTGGGTGAGATGTTATTTTCCTTCCAAAGTTTTACATAACCATCCTGTAAATGTTGATGACAGAGAAACCAAATTCTTAGGCTAGGCTCCCATTTCCATGTTTTCTATAATCATTATGTTGACCCCTTAAAAACAACAGTATGTGAATAGATAGAAGTGTGTGTGTGTGTGTTTAAATGCATGAGTGCATAGATTCTGTACCTTATTTACATCACACTACTAATTATATAAATTGCTTTAGTATTATAATTGTATTACTGTTATAAATTACATTTATATTGTATTATTAACTGTGTTGTATCTGTATGCATTGCATAGCTGAGCTTGTTCCAATACTTTTTATAAGGCAGTCTCAACAGATCATGCTTGTGGTTTATCCACTTATGAAAAATATATTATTTTAGTGTTTATTCAATGTCACACCACATAAAATACATCTGAGTTTATAAAAAATGTTACAGAATAATACCTGCTTGGCTTAAGTAACTTATTGGGTTTGTGGTAGCTATTTTTTTTAGAAATATTCACTCATTGATCAGTTGAATGATTGCAGAGTAACTATAAAACAAAGCGGGGAAAGAGAAGAGAAAGAACAGAAATTACCAAATAAGACAGAGTGGCAGGAAAATAGCAGAAATAATCCACTAATTTTCAAGTTTTTTTTTCTAAATCAGATCCTATCTCACTGTATCTGTTGCCACTTGGTATAATCAGTCTTAAATGCGTGGTTGACTTAATATTTTTTCCACTCTGAGAAATTTGGGGGCATTAAAGGCTAAAGGAGGCAGTGAAGTCATTAAGCATTCTGATCAGGTTTCCTCCAGGTCTTGCTGCTGGGAGAATGTCTTATGGGTAAATTTCCACTCTCTCAGCAGGGTGTGTTTTGCATGAACCGAGTCCCAGGAGAAAATGTTATTCCACACAACAAAGCCTTGGCAGTGACTCATATTAAACTGACCAGAAGGAGGGAGGGAGACACTGACCTAGGGGAGGAAGGACAGGACACAATTTACTTTCTGAAAACTGACTCCAGCTCTCTGGGAAATGAAAGTCCTCCCAGTTCTGCGTTTCCCTGCCATGCTTTTCGTATAAAAAAAGTATTTTCCATGTGTCATAAGGATTTTCGGCGATGAAATGAAGATTCTTAGACAAGGGGAGAAAAACCAAGAATCCTTTCCAGAGAAAATAACAAAACAAGTCTCTGTCACCTACTGCTGTTAGTTAAAACACACGTAATTGACAGAATGGCTAATTTCATAAAACCATTCCTGTCTCCCCACCAGAAACCAGACTCTAAAACATACTGATCTGAAAGACATCCCTTCCTCAGATTTGAATGTTTCACACACCACAGAACCTAAAAAATGGATTCTTCTCACATGTACTAAACCAACTCGAACTGCAAAAGCCTTTCATTTCCAAAAGGTTAGCAATTAGCAGACCATGGCTGCCCTGATGTTTCCTATTGTTTCAAAGCTCCTTGATGAAGTGATACAGGTCTACAGTCTGATTCTTTTAATTATCATTTTTATTATTCTAACATGTTCCGGGGGCCTAAACTTCCCCAGGATTTATTGATAAGGGTGTCTTCCACTTGTACTATCCCATTTCATTGCTGTTTTTATAATGGTTTCTAACTAATAAAATGTTATCTTATTCATTCTGTTTATATGTAATAAATCAGATGCCTTTCCCCTTCCTCGCAAGGCAGATCTAGCTGGGAGAGAAGGCCTCAATGTGTTAAACCCATGACGTCTTTTGCATACAAATAGGAATTAATACAAGAGCATTTCATTAAGGAAAGTATTGCTGCTTCTTCCTGACCTAGGGAAAATTAATATTCTAAATACAAAATCACGTGATTCAGGTTTGTGTCTCTGCGCCAGCTAAAGCTATAAAAAGATGCCTGGAATAAAGGCTAGATTTCTTCTCTGTTCCTACAGCAGTATTATTTACTCAGTGCAGGAGATAGAATTGATGGAAAAATGATGGGTGGGATTTGCAGGCAGCTGTGAACCCCAGATGTTTTATTTATTCACCAAATATTTATAAAGTCCTTGGGACAGGTGTGGGGTGGGGATGAGCAAGAGACACGGCCCCCACAGAGTATATATTTTTTTCAAGGAGGAAATAGAAAACAAACAGATGATTATGTCAACAAATGCTCACTTTTGATTTGTAAGAGAATTGTCAGGACATTGAGAGTGTTTAGCATTAGGCTTCATTCACTTCCTTTTTTCTTTTCTTTTTTTTCTTTTTTTCTCAAAGGCTACCTGGGGAAGGGGAAAAGAGATTAATGGAATATATTTGACATGAAAGCAAAAGGATGGACTATTTGAAGGCAGGGATCCCGCAGGAGAAGGGGAGGAGGCAAAGGTGAGTTGGAGGGAGTAATAAAGTGTAGTGATGTGTGTGTGTATGTGTGTGTATGTGTGTGTGTGTGTGTGTGTGAAAATGTTACGGTGAAATCCATTAGCTTGTGTACTGCCTAAAAATAAACTCAGTTTTAAAAATAGGCCAAAAAACACCTATCCTTCAGATGCCCTGCCTGATCTTGGGGACAAGGGCAGCTTGGCCACCACAGCCGTCTCCAGGGCCCCTGTAAGGGAGATGCTGTGAGGTGCTGGGGAGCCTTTTTTGCCTCCACACTCAGCTGAGGGGGTGGGGGTTGGGTAAAGCTGACAGAAAGTGCTGCTTCCTGAGTGTTGCAAAGCTTTGGGGCCCAGGACAGCATGGCCAAACCCGTGGGGCTGAGAAGAGTCACGCTGAAAGGAAAGCATGGTTAGGTCTAGGCTGTAAGGACAGGGGAGGTACAGAGACTGAGAGCAAGGAAAAGCAGGTTGAAGGCACATGGCAATGGATACTGAGAATTTGGCTGAGCATTGGTGATGATGTAGGAATTTTAAAACTGGGGTTATAGTGTACATAGCAGTACCTGGAGAGTACCTACATGTCAATTTCTCAATTTCAGTTAGCTATAGTTAACCTTGGCCCACAAATGCTAAATGGAAACTTTGAGAAGTAAGTCATTCCTAACTCTTACTTTGCACCCTGTCTGTGCAGTGTGATGAAATCCTGTACAGTCCTGCTTTTCAGTACGGGATATGAATTACCCCTTGACTAGCATATCCGCACTGTAAATGCCACTGGCTTGATAGTCTCTTACTAGCTGTCACGACTACCAGACCAATAGTTGGCTCTCATCTTCATGTGATTCTTGGGGGGAGATGCAAGGCAGACAATAGGACTTACCTCAAAAATGGCTTGGCAGTGTGCTTGTCTCATAATAAGAACTTCATGTCTGCTAGATATTTTAATTCATTTACTAATTTCCAATTTACTAATATTTTACTTAATTTTAGTAACTTTACTAAATTTACTCATATTTTAATTCATTTAATCCATTTACTAAGAACCTATGATGGGCCAATATCCATCCCAAGCACTGAGAATATGGGCTAATAAAGAAAGTGCAAGCCCTCCCCTGAAGGGGTTTGCAGGATGGTCTTCTGCCGGACTCTGGTATGTATTATGTTGTAGTTAGCTATTAGCATGTGCTTCGCTTGCATTTCTATCTGCCCCTCAGTGCCAGTCACGTAGAGTTGTACGTAGAAGCTACTCTCTGAATGTCTGCTAAAGGAAACGTCCACACAGAAAACCATCATATGTCCAGCAGGAACAAACCCAGAGCCAAGGCAGGGCAACAGTGCTCACTAAGTATGGCTCAGTAGTTAGGGAACTATTGTGGGCTTCAAGATTTCCTTTGAATTTTGGCTCTTATGTTTACGTACTGTATAACCCATTTCTCTTCCTTGGCCCTAACAAGATTATACCTGTCACCCTAAGGATGCTATTCAGAGATCAAAGAGATAATGGAGATTATTTATATTGTATGTTATACATGGTGCATTGCCTGAAAGTATTTAACATATAATATAATATATTATGTACTGCACAGTGAATTAACTTGAATAAATGAACAAGTTACAGGTAAATTAGCAAACAACTAATAAATTGTCATTAAGACAATTCACTGACATAAAATATTTATTTTATATTCATTTGTACATATTGTTTTGACAGGATTTCATCATGTGGGCTACCCAGTTGTTAAACACTTTTCTATTGGAATAGAAGCCAAAGATGGCAGGTATTTCCTGTCTTCACTCACTAACAGCAAAATCTTGGCCCAAACTTTAAGTGTGATTATCTTGTTTGGATTATGAAGAATGATACAAAGAGATAGGCATAAGCAGATAAGAGTCATGTCACAGTGTTAGTGTCCAAGGCACCTCTGCCTAGAAGTACAGAGTGCTGAAAATGAGACCAGGGCCACTGTGGGTACCACAAGAGCTTGGCTCTCCTCTGACAGTTTTTATCATTTCTAGTCTAGGTCTTCAGCCATCAGTTCAATTCCCTGACCACCCTATGCATTCACTTCCTATTTAACACTTAAGTCAAAGTTGATTTCTATTGCTTGAAACTAACAACCCTGAGTAGAACATAGGCTAGGATTTTAAATCTAGAGATTTGAGCTTTATATTATTTATAGCATTGATATAATTGCTTGGGAGATATTAAAGGTTATTTATATTATTAAAAAGTAAAATTGAAAACAAATCAATATGGAATCTTCCCTTTTATTCTTCCTAAACCAACAAAAGCCAGATACCCAGCTGAGAAGCTCACATTAGGGACAAAAAGCAAGCCTTATTTTATAGCCCTTGAGCATGGCCCAAATCCAAATGTGATGATGCTTAGAAAATGTTATTTTCTTTTTTTTATTGTTTTTATTGAGCTATATATTTTTCTCCACTCCCATCCCTTCCTCCACCTTCCCTTATACCCTCTCCCATGATCCCCACACTCCCAATTTACTCAGAGGATCTTGTCTTTTTCTACTTCCCATGTAGATTAGATTCATGTATGTCTCTCTTAGGGTCCTCATTATTGTGTAGGTTCTCTGGGATAGTGAATTGTAGGCTTTTTCTTTGCTTTACATCTAAAATGAGTGAGTACATATTATATTTGTCTTTCTGGGTCTGGATACCCTCACTCAATATGTTGTTTTCTAGATCCATCCATTTGCCCACAGATTACATTTTTTTCTGCTGTATAGTACCCCATCGTATAAATGTACCACATTTTCTTTATCCATCCTTCAGTCAAGGAGCATTTAGATTGTTTCCAGATTCTTGCTATTACCAATAATGCTGTTATGAACATAGTTGAGCACATGTCTTTGTGGTATGATTGAACATCCTTTGGGTA
>LOJH01009100.1:0-28814 GCA_001685095.1 Ellobius talpinus
CAGCGTTTATTTAAAACATGATTGACAGAATACAGACAATTCTCCAACACCACTCTTCTCTCACCTTTTCTTTGTTTGGTATATGGGCTTCCTTTGTTGCCCAGGCTGGTCTCAAGCACCTGGGTTGTCATCATCCTCCTACCTCACCCTCTTGAGTGGCTGGGACTACAGACGTGTGTACACCCAGCTGTAATCTAGCTTATTAATTTGTCAGGACTACAGGCATGTATGTACACCTAGCTGTAATCTAGTTTATTAATTTGTCTGGAACTACAGGCATGTATGTACACTGAGCTGTAATCTAAGCTTATTTATTTGTCTGGAACTACAGGCATGTATGTACACCGAGCTGTAATCTAGTTTATTAATTTGTCTGGAACTACAGGCATGTATGTACACCCAGCTGTAATCTAGCTTATTAATTTGTCTGGAACTACAGGCATGTATGTACACCGAGCTGTAATCTAGCTTATTAATTTGGTTTTTCTACTTTTTTTTTTTTTTACTAAAAATCATGCAGTGCTTGCCCTTTTGTGTCTGCCATGTTTTAGCATGCTTTAGGGACTGGCCATGTTTGCAGCATATATCAGAACTTCATTTGTTTTTTTAGCTAAAAATAATACACATTTTAATATATTCCACATTTTCCTCCATCTGTTAATGGAATGTTGTGGGTTTCCCCTCTAGCCCTTCAAGTATTATGAGTAATGCTTCCATGGACAGTGTTACTTACACAATGATTTGTTTGAGTCTGTCTTCAACCCTTTGTGTACATGGAGATGGAATGACAAGATTTTGTGGCTGTTCCCTGTCTAGCTTTCTGAGGAACCGTCAGACTATTTCCACAATGACTTTACCATTTTGCATTCCTACTAGGAACCCAGTTTTTCTGCCCTGCTGGTACTTGTCATCCAAAGCATTCTGGCAGTTGTAGTGGGCAGTGAAGTGACAGGTAGCTGTAGTTCAGGCTTGCATTTTGCTCATGAATCTTTTCATGTCCTTATTGATTATTTGTGTGTCTTTAAAGATTTATTCAGATCCTTTACGCATATGCATGCAGCTCAGAGGACAACTTTATGGACTTAGTTCTTTCTGCCTTTGCATGGGTTGTCAAGCTTGCACCACAAATTCCTTTACCTACTGAACCATCTCCCCAGCCATCAATAACTTGTCCTTTTGATGACTTGTAGTTCTTTATCTGTTCTGGATATTGAATCAAAGATGATTTGTTAAACATTTTCATGTCATCTTAAGTTTTCTTTTTATGATAATACTTCTAGATATAAAATATGCTTTTAATTTTAATGAGAGAGAGCTAGTTTATCTGTGTATTTTATTTATATTCATTCATGTCATTGCAAAAATGTTTTGGCAAGAGAGGCCAGAAGAGGGCATCAGATCTTCCCAGAACTAGAGTTATTGGCAGTTGTGAGCTGCCTTGTGGGTGTTTGAAATCAAACCTGGGTCCTCTGGAAGAGCAGCTGGTGCTCTGAATCACTGAGCCATCATTCCAGCTCCTGTGACATGTCTTTGAACCTCTGAGTAAGCACATTTATTTTTCACAGGTTCTAGGGATCAGAGATGAATATGTACAAAGGACTAACTCAAGCACTAGATAAATAATGTCAGGCAAGGGGCTGGAGCATGGTTATAAGAGATAAGGTTAGGAGCATGTATTGCTCTTCTAGAGGACCTGAGTTCAATTCCCAGTACCCATCTGACAGCTCACAGCTGTCTATAATTAACTCCAGGGAACTGATGTCCTCTTCTGCCCTCTGTGGGCACCAAGCACACACATTACATACACTTACATACATGTAAGCAAAACACTGATATAAAAGAATAAAAATAATCTTTAAAAAGTGATGTCAGACAGCTAGGCATGCCAATGCATAGTGATAAACTGTTTCTTGCATCCTAAGAGACTGTGACTTTTGTAGTCCTCACAGCCAGAGTAAGGACTACATCTGGTAGTCACTTAAGGCTGCGAACCTCCTGTACTCAGCTTGTTTGTTAGCCTGCCTTTAAGAAAACACTATGAAAAAACCTCACTTGCCTTAGGTTTTCCATGTAAGCAACTTTTACAATCTAAACTAACACATAGCTGTGATCTTAGTCGTTCATCATTCTGTGCCCTGACCCAGAAGAAATGCATGTGTGTTATAATAATCATTTGCTGAAACCAGCAGATATGGTTGAAAGTAATCTTATAAAACGAATGCCCGTAAATGTTGTATGCAATATACATATATTACTGGTTCCTTTGTTATCTGGGTCAGTTGGGTCTGGAGGGAACAGTGACTTAATCCCTTGTAACACTGTTAAAGATCCTGTAAAGTATCCCTCATTTCTTCCCCATGTGATGCTTTCTGTGCTGTTCAGTAAATACAGAGCAAAGCCCTTTGTTAGGACAGACACACTGATAGAAGACACAGGAGAGCAAAGTAGAGAGTTCCCTGGGCTCATTCGTAAATGAAACCAAGGAAAGGTGTGTTACTGATTTCCTCCCTTCAGGAACACTGATGCATCATTGCTAATGCCTGAGTTTATTATTACTGAGTTCAAACTGACGCAACCAGGATTGTGGTTTTTTTTCAGATGATACATACATACATACACACGCATATGGTTTGCCATATCGTTTCCACAAACATTTAATTTAAATTATCTTGTATGCATAATCTCTCACATTAGGTTTTTTATTAAAATTTTTTTTGGAAAAAACAAACTTGGATTGTTGGAACACTGGTAATTTTTATAAAAATCTTATATTCCATTTCTAGAGACTCTTAATAAAATATATTGTGTCTTGAAGAAAAAGAAAAAAGTGTCACAGTTGTTTTGTTTCAGCACAATTCTTCCTTTTCTAAGGTTGCTCCTTGTAGATGTCTTTGCTTCCTGGATCCTGACTGTGTGTTAACATTGATGTGGTAAACTTCAGACATTGCCTGTTTTTCCCCTTTAAGAATTGCAAAGCTAATTGAACTGTTTGCTTCTTGACTAAGTGCTCCACCTTCAGTAAGGCTTGCAGTTACTCCTGCCGTCTGGATTTTACTTGTCTTCATATGTCTATTATCTTTTGTTTATAAAATTTAATATTAAAGCCAAGCAGAGGCACCTTAAGGCAGGAGAATTGGCAGTTTCAGGTCAGCCTGGACTGTACTGCAAGGCCTTGTATCAAGAAAAAAAATAAGTATTACTGCTACAGTTTTTCTCTTATACATCTTACTGATTTTTGGTGTTTTTTTGACTTGTTTTGCTTTTGGGTTTTGCAATGTTGGGAGCTGAATGCAAAGCCTCATGTGTCCCAGGCCAGTACTCTACCACTGTGCCTTATCCCCAATCCTTTAAGACAAACCTTCAATTGAAAGAGATTGAACTTCTAAAAAGAAACAGTTTGAGAGTTCTGTTTACTTTCTTTTAGTTTAAATTTCACTGATTATATAGGATCACTACATGGTAGCAAATTTAAACATGGTGTTGGCATTTTCAGATGTGCTGGGCATAGTAGTACATACCAGTAGTACCAGCGCTTGTATGATGGAGACATGAGGATCAGGAGGAATTTGAGGCCAGCTTAAGTTACTAGAAACCCTTTCTCAGAAAGCCAGAAGAAGAAAAAAAAACATTGTATAAGGTAAATATCTTTTTGCCACCTTTTCTGCTAATTTCTTGAGCAAGAAATGAAACTGCATGCAGGACTATGAAATAGGAAGCAGTGATAATGGCGTGCAGATGCAGTTAGAGAGTAGATGTCTTGGAAGCTTGAAAAGAAAGTATGGGAAAGGACAGACCACAGAAGCAGATGTGCTCCTCAGGTCCTGTGAAGGCCCACTTAAGACAGCAGATCAATAACTGTTTGTATTGCCCTAAAGGGACAGCACTTCCTGGCAGTACTCATGACTCTGTTGGTTTTCAAAGGCTCCTAATACAGTGAAGAGCAAACAGGCTCTGGAGGTGGTCTGATGCCATCCCCGGCTGCTTCACCACTGTAGCCAGCACCAGTACGTTCTCGCTGATAGTACATACTTACGTTTATCAGTTGTTTGTGCCCTTCACAAATTTATCTTTTGATTTCCTTCTGTGTTTACTGTTCGAATGAACTTTGTATCTGAGTTACTATACCCCTTCCCATGAAACCACAAACCTGAAAGGTTATTAATGGGATTTCCAGGTTCTAAGTTCTTAGTCTATACTACAGCAGCAATCCATTTGTGGAAAAAGGAGGATGCCTGATACTACTACTATTTCTTAAATTTTAAAAACTTAATTGTTCGAACATAGTGAAAGAAGTCATAGGAACAAAATTATTAGTCACCAGCTTTTCAGGGAGTCCAGAGACTCTCGAGATGGCAGTGTTGTGGAGAACCATCAGAGAAGGGAGTCCAGGAATGTTTTCTTTGGCCAGCACACCTTAAAAAATATATTTTAAAATTTGACAATGAGACTTGTATCTCAATACTTTTTTTTTTTTCTTTAGCCAGGACTCACTGTGTGGTCCAGGCTGGCCTAACTCAAGACGCTTCAGTCTCTTGACTGGTGGATCAAGGGATAGGCCATCTCGCCTGTTTCTGCAGAACTTCTTGTTTGTAAAATGGGATGACAGCAATACTTAGCATGTCATTCCTGTGCACCAGTGTGCAGACTGAGTTGAGATGAAAGAGCTAAAGGACATTGAAATAAAGTTTTATATAGTAAATAAGCTATGTGTCTAGGAAAGAGCCAAGGACACCCACCCACAAACACACCCCCTACACTCATATATTTCCCACACACACACCGTACCCTCATGCCCCCCACATACACCGCACATTCCCATGGACATACACCCCCATACTCCCCACACAATCCCCACACCCTACAACACCCCCTACATATTCACACACCTCCCACACCCTACAACACCCCTTACACATCCACACCTCCCACACCCTACAACCCCCCACATCCACACCTCCCAAACCCTACAACACCCCCACATCCACACCTCCTACACCCCATACACACACACACACTCTGCTTCCCCTGGGCAGAGGCTTTCTTCATTATTTCTGGCTTTATTTTATGGTAGCGTTGGCCAGAGACTATAGCCAGAGACCGTAATTCTGATCCTTAATTGGACTGTCCAGCTTCCCTCTCTTAATGGGCAGACATATTTGTATGCTGCAGCCAGGAAACTCCTCAAAAATATCAGGAGAAAGCATGACCAAGACCATTGGGCAAGAAGGATTAGAGTTCAGAGACATGCATGGTTCAAACTTTCCAAATTGAGGTATGGACATGTAATTAATTTTCTAAGGGTATTCCACACCACAGAAGAAATAATCTATTAACCCTTGAATATAGTAGATGAAAATATTGAGCAATCACTTTTTTATTAACCAATAGACAGCAATGCAAAATGTGCTTTATTTTGCTTTTTCTTGCCAGACTGGGCGTTAAACCCAGGGCCTCATCATGCCTACCACTGAGCTGCCTCCTCAACCCCAAATGTGTTCATTTTATATGTAAATGAGAAGTCTTGAAAGAAGTTGTTTAATCTTGGGGAATCATTTTAATAATCCTCCAGGTATCTAATACCTTCTCATACAAAGTTTACTCAAACAACAAATACACTAGGAACTAAAGAGATGACTGCAGAGGTACATAAAGACCAGGGGACCCTCTGGCTTCTGCTTTGTGTTCTTGGAAGGGCCTGTTTGCTTCTTTCTTATTACACATTCACAGTTGATGCTGTTTTGTTTAGAGATTGAGAGAGAGTATTAGGAAACACCGAAATTAAGTACCATACAGCTATTACCTGCTACACAGGTGACAGATTTTTCATGTGAGTCACTTTGTCATGAGTGATCTCTAAGCCATAGAATTATTGAAGTGAAGGTTATGGAATCTCTCTCTCTCTCTCTCTCTCTCTCTCTCTCTCTCTCTCTCGTCACTGTAGTTTAGTCTAACCTCAAATTCAAGGCAGTACTTCCTCCAGCTTCATTGTGAACATACGGACATGTATCACCACATTTGCCTTGGGTTTATGGTCCTCTTTGTAATTGCCGTCTAAAAATATTTTCATGATGATTTTTTACTAATCAAAATGCAATATTCTCTAATTCCTTGTTAATACGAAAGGAAAGGATTGTTGTTCTCCAGTGTGAACACTAGAGGGAGTTCAGTCATTTTTGTTCTGAATTGAAAGGAAGACTGGCTTGTAGCCTGAAATAATTTCTGTTAAGTCAACTTAATACAATTTCCTTACCTGAAATTTTATCATTTGAAGTTTCAAATAAATCTTTATTCTTGCTTAAGCACACGACAGCAGTCATGGTGGTGACTGCCTTTAATCCTAGCACTTGGGAAGTAGAGGGGCAGGTGGATCTCTGGTTTATGTAGTGGGTTCCAGGACAGCCAAAACTATATATAGTGAGACCTTGTCTTTAAAATAAAGAAAAAGAGGTGGAGGGCAGGGGAAAGGAGAGGAAGAAGAAATAAGCCTTCTACAGCTAGTTGTCCCATGTACTTCTGGGGTTAATAATGCGAAAAACAACAAAGAATGTATATATGCTACCTAGCATCATTTATCACCTGTGGAACCTGAACAGGATTCTGATTCTCTGGGCATTGTTTTAAACTTTGTTTCTTTGAAAAGTTAAGTTTTAGGTGCTGGAGAGATGGCTCAGTAGCTGCTCTTCCAAAGGTTCTGAGTTCAATTCCCAGCACCCACATGGTGGCTCACGGCCATCTATAATGAGATCTGGTGCCCTCTTTTGGCATATAGGCAAAACACTGTATACATAATCAATAAATCTTTGAAAAAAGGTCTTAGAGGCTTTCTTCCTGTCCCTTCCTCCTACCCTTTCCACCGAAACAGTCTCATTTTATAGCACAGACTATTGTTGAACTTGCTCTGTAGCCCAGATTCACCTCCTTCCTGAGTCAACCTCTTGAGTGCTGGGGTTGCAGGTATGCACCACCACATCCTGCGCCCCACATTTTTTTGTTTTGAAAATCACTAAAGAGCTAACAAAATAGCATTTCCCTCTAGTTCCATCACTTAAGAGGCTGAGATGGGAGTATTGCTTGAGCCGGGCCTGGGCAAACTAAGGAGACCAGTTCCAGGAAGTAAAAAATCGTAAAAATGCTGTGCAAAAGGAAAGTTCTCAGGATTCAGCTGTTTGTGTTTTAAATGGAGTGGAAGAGAGGAATCTCCTTTAGCCCAGGCTGGCCTCACTAACTCCCTATGTACCTGAGGATGGCGCTAAACTTCCTGATCTCCTTTCCTTCACCTGTGTTGAGACAACAGGCATGCACCATCCCTTTATTTGACTGCTTGCTCGGGATTGAACCCAGGATTTCCTAAGAGTTAGGTAAGCACTCCTACCAAACTGATGGAAAGTGTCACCAGGTCAGTCTTGGGGGAAACTGTAGGTGTGTGTGCCTGATGGTGTCATAGCTTATCTCTGTTGGGTCCACGGTACATGTTCCTTTGCAGCCAGGACATTCTGTGAGTTATTCATCAAAATAGTGACACATAGTACTGAGGTGGGCCGGAAAGCCAGTGACTGCTCTGTTATGTAAGGGGACTTTTGAGGTGAACCTTGCCCAGACAGAGTTGTTACACCCACGGCCATTGCCCTGTGGAGTCTCCATGCTCTTCATCTGTTGAGCTTCACCTCTGTGTCAGGTCAGCTGCTCTCCTCTGCCCCTAGCACATCCTCTCTGGTTCTCAGCTTGGCAATCGAAACAAACAAAACCAAACAAAGAACTGGAGAAACTGAGGGAGTCGTGTTCCCTCACTATGCCTTAAGTGAGTGACATCTGGCTAATTGCTTGACCTCTTTCTGGGCCTTAGCCTCCTCATATTTAGAATAGATGGTTTTTCTCTTTTCCATCTCACGCCACCTTCTGCTTTTCTGCTTTCTTTCTACGTATTTTCTTATCCATATCTTATTTCCTCTGCCTCTGACTTTTCATCACCTTAGGTGATTTCTCTTTAATCCCCCTGTTCTGTTCTGCCCCATTCTTCTCCCCGGCCTCTCATTTCTTCCTCACCTCAGAGTGAGGTTTTATTTCTCCTATCTGATGCCAGGGGCCTGGAGCTGCTGCCCGTCATGGAGGAAGAGATTGGAATTTTTCACATGCCATAACATTTCGGCCATCAAAACTCTTGTCACTTTTCTTGTGAAGGAAGGAAGTTGTGTACTGATGTGTAATTAAATGGCAGGTGAATGCGGATGTATTGTCCTGACAGCAGCTGGGGAATGAATTGAATATAAGATGGGCTTTCCTATTTCTCATGTTGGTGAGATTGATTTTTCACGTTTTCTTTTGTGGGCAGAGTAGCACGGTACATATGTGAAGGTCAGAGGGCGGTTGATGGAAGTTATTTTTAACTTTGACCATGTGAGTTCTGGGGATGGAACTCAAGTTGTCAGGCTTAGTAAGTAAGTGCCTTTACCCACTCAGCCACCTCCATCTCTTAACCTTTTGTTTACTATAGCTTCATGGTATGGATCTTGATGGAGTATCGCTGTAGTTAGCATTTCCATCCCTTTCTTGGTCAAAATTTTTGTTTTAGTTGAAGTTTTAAGATAAAAGGAAAGGTTTAATAATGTGAAGCTCATTAAATGTATGTGTATCTGCTAGCTGATTAGTTAAATACTTGCATAGGATTCCTAGAAATCCTATCATGTTCAGTTCTATTAGGTAAAATGTTTTGCCTGTATTTCCTCTCTCTCACAATTGTCTTACAGCCCTAAAACCAGTGGCATACAACATAAATTGAATGTGAGCTATATATGTAATTTTTAGTTTTCTGTGAGTCCCATTATACAAAGAAGTAGAGGGTCTGGAGAGATGGCTCTTTGTGTAAGAGGGAGCCTGCTGTGCAAACACAAGGACCTGAGTTTGGGTCCCAGCACACTCACACAAAACCTGTATGTATATATCTGTAGTACTAGCACTGCAGGGACCGAAGCAGGAGGATCACTGGAGCTTAGTGTCAGACTAAGTTCAGCGAGAGACCCTGCCTCAAAGAAAGAAGAGCAGAGTAATACGGCAGGATACCTTACTTAGTCTGTTGCATTTGTGCACATCTAAGCATGTGCACCTGATGTAGAGCCCTTAAACATACATGATGTAGAAAAATCCACAGAATCAATAAAAATACTCAATGCAGAATATAGACTGTCATTTCAACACACATGCACCACAATTTTTCACCACCTTTTTTTAATACCAAATCCTTCAAATCTACCTTCACTCCTAGTTTATTATAGCACTTAGTACTCACCTGCTTGCAAACTTAGTAGGCATATGTGGCAGGAGGCTATTTATAATAAACTCCAGAGTCATAGAAAACGGCTTTAATAAAATGTTTTAACTTAAAAATCAAGTATATTTTATATGTGTGTCTTGTCTATGTTACGTGTTTTAGGGTTTTAGAAAAGTTTGAATGAGGTTACTTTGTAGTGACATCCTGAGAGCTGGCCAGGGAATACTAGAATTTAAATATTGCTTTGTCATACTCTTGAAGTCTAGTTTTGTTATTTATAGAGTGCCGAGCCAGGGCATTTTCCAGATTTGTGAGAAAGACTGGGCCATGCCAGTACAGTGGAATAAAACTACTTAGTAGCTGGACTGTAGAAATCTGGCTGAGCGGGAGACACAGTGATGCCATCCAAGGAGATGTGCATCATTTCCTAACATGATTGCATGAGTGTTTTCTTCCCTGTGTAGCTGTTTTTATTTCTACAGATGAAGATGTGATTGGCTTAAGGAATCATTAACTCAATCCCTGTTCTGTGTGACGGAAGCTGTAGTTGACTGTCTTGCGATTGGGCAGGACTTGGTACCTATCAGTGTAAACACATGGCACAGCCTGCCCCATGCCCCTGCTTATCTTCTTTGGAGAGATGGGGCTAAGGCATTTTGAGCAAATCTCATTGGTAAAGTTGTGTGTGCATTGCTTTTTTTTTTTAAAGACCTGTTTGCTTTCAGTTTTAACTACATCCCTGTCTGCAACAGTTAGCACTTGATGGTCTACAGAATAACTTTGTTTGTTGGTGCTTTTGCCTCTGTAGGGCCATGCTTGATAAGCCTCTTCAGTTTTAAGATGTTTTACTTAGAAGATAATAGTGAAGATGAGAAGGCTCAGGAAAACTCATTGAGTAAAACCGCAGGTGTTTATCGTGACAAGGCCCCTCCTGGCATTCTGGTGAGTTCCATTCACCCATGCCTCCATTGCCTTGCTTGAAGCTGAATCTGGGTAGTCCTGAGAAGGACAGCACCCACTATGTGAAAGTGGTGGCTACTCCTTGTTTGGAAGATATGCTGCTGTGGTAGTGTTCTGTAGCTCAGAGTGCTTGGCCGCCCGCCCGCCCTCTTGCCTTTATGCTATCCTTATTCTGTTTCTTGGTATTCAGTAACTTCCTGCCTAGAAAAGAATGTGGTTGCTTTCAACTGAGAACTCGCTTACAGCTAGATTTCAAAGACATGTATTGAGCTCTGTTCTTGCACCTTAGTGTGGTAGTTGAGGGACTAGAAGTCACTTCAGAAGTCACTTTTATGGTTTTTTATTGTTCTGGTCAAATCTCCTGTAGGCTAAGCTACTATTTGAAACTGGCTTTTGTTTGGGTATGTGATACAAAAGAGTGACTGTAGGCTTTCCCTCTTGTGACTATAAAAAAACAAAAAATGCTGAAGGGGGGAGGTAAGTTTGAATGTTTTTAATCTAGTTTTCTCTTGCTACAAGGTTACAAACTTGAACACAGCTTGTAAAGTTGAGTTCTAAAAGAGTCTACTTTAAGGAAATAAAGTTAGGTGATGTGAAGCTAATATTTAATTCTGCCCATGGAGCCTTAGGAAACAATACATTTAAATGCTTATTATTAGTTTATTTAATTATTTTGTTTGTTTTGCACCTGGATCCTAGTATATATAGCAGGCAGACTGATTGTTCCATAGATTGTTCTTGAACTTACCATCTTTCTGCTTTAGCTCTTCTGAGTGTTGGAATAATGCACTTGTACCATGAAGCCCGGCTTAAATCCTTATTTTAAAGTGAGGCCGGGGCTAGCTAATTTTAGATTCAGGTACTCGGAAGCTCCAAATGAAGGTATTGATGTTGCCTTGTGTCTTCTCATTTAATTTAAATTACCTTGATTTCTTTTTTTAAAAAGCATATGTAGCATGAAGTCAACAAAACAAAAAACAGATTACTTCTGAAATCTGTTAACCGAGTTGATTTTAGTGTTAAAAGTCTATAAGAATGTTTGTGTCCCCTTAGGGGTTTTACCATAATCTCTGTGATACTTGCTTCTGTATCTGAGATCACTGGTGTCTATATGCAGATGTTTCACTTGCTTGTAACAGTGTTATTTGAATATGAATACAGGTCAGATGCTACTGTGGGGGGCAATTTTATTTTGAACTCTGTTGTAATATAAAGGATACATGCATATGAATTTGTGCACATTAGTCTTAAACATCAGAGGAAAGAATGTGATCAGACTTAATTCTCTGTGAAGTATTTCTAAAATCACTTAACCAGCACACAGACCCAACTGTACTGCAGTACAAGTTCTTAGATGTCTTGCCGCTGGTATGTTTCAAAGGGAAATCAAAGATGTTTGCTTAGGCTGTATTTTCTTAACAGTCCCCTTTGCCATTGATGTTCCCTGAGTCACCACCCCACCCCAAGAGAATTTTCCTAATGGCCAGTAGCTGGCATACTAGATTTGGTATCTGCTTGGTAAGCTAAAATGATTATCTAGGAGTTTGACTTTCGAATGAACCTGGGTGTGTGCAGTAAAGAATCCTGGCTTTTAAACTAACCAGAGCTCTAAGTGTTGAACCAGGCCTACGAACAGATGGATAATAAGACAAGAAGTCCCCCTTTCCTGGCTACCAAACTTATTGAGGAAGTGGGTTTGGAGTTCCATTTTATAAGTGTGGTCTTTGCATTCTCTCTCCCCAGCCAGTACTGTGATGAGCTGAGGTTTCTCCACCTCAACCCCTTATGTTTTAGAACTAGTGCTAGGTATTTGCTAGCCCCGGCAGAGGTCGTTGCACCTGAGAGAGTATTATAGAATACTTACCTAAAGTGTGCCGTGACAAACCTCAGGCTGCTAGCTTGGTCTTGAAAGAATTGGACACACAACTCTCTGAAGGGTCCAAAGTTAAAATATCACCCTTTTGGGAAAGCATTTATTTTTCACTGTTTACATATTCTAGCGTAATTCTACTATGTTACAAAATCTACAAAGTTCTGGAAAAGGAAACTATAGGCTTATATAGAGTTTCTGTGTGATATTGCTTTTTACCTAATTGAAAACAGGGCAGTTTTTGTTATTTTTCATTGTTTCATGTCTTATTCTAGAACATTTCTTTCCCTCTTCCTTGAATCCAATTTTGTACTTCAGAGGAATTATCTAAATTTCTTATGTAAGGCATCCTAGCCAAAGTTTTTTTTTCTTCCAAAAAATGGTAAAGCAGTCCTGCTGATGTTATTTTTTTTAAGAGTAACAGCTCTAATGAAATCTTGTTTGTTCCTCGTTGCCTTTGGTGGACCATCTTAGCATTAGCAACTTTCCATCTGGAAGGGAGCTTACCTAGGAATCTGGTATCAAGTATGGCTTGAAATACAGAAGCAGAAGATGGTGAGTTTGAGGCCAACCTGGGATACCTGGTGAAACTGTCTCAAAATGAAAAACAAACAAAAAAGAGATAAAAGAAAAAAATCACCTAAAATTACCTCTGGCAAACCAGAAGAGAGTTGTATAATCTCAGAACTGTTATCACCTGCAGAGATTGACCTGAAGGCTGAGGGGACTGAAAATAGGCAGATCTCCCTCTAGGTCAAAGGGCACAAGAGAATGGGACTGAAGAAGCCATCAGTCATTTATATCCTCTCACATGCTAACAAAGCATAGCCCATAGCCACTACAGACTGCAATTATACGGGAAGAAAGCATCTCTTTCAGGACAGTGAAGCAGGAAGTGTCCCCTTCAACTTTGGGAACTGTAACTTGCCTCTGATCCTCAACTTGAAATACTGTGACATTTTCGAGTCACATGAAGAATGCACAAGTACTGTCCCTGTAATGGGGTTGTATTCTGGCTCTAGGGCCTCCTCAAGCATTTCTGATGTGCAGCCAGAGCCTGAACACAGGGCGTGGGATCCCTGCTGAGTTCTGCTGCACTTTCCTTTGCATACATGCATAAATGGGTTTATCAAACAGAAACAGTAGGGAGTCTAAGAACTAGTTTTTGTTTTGTTTTTAGCACAAAAAAGTACATTTTCTGTTTCAGAACCCCCTGTCTGGTTGCCATGTGCCCTCAGTCTCTTCCAGCCTTCTTACTCTCCCCAGTTTCCATAGATTCTTGTTCAGTGAGTGCTCATCAGACATGCTGTTTGTCTGGTGTCAGCACACAATTAGATGGGGGCATACATTTTTGACAGAAATACCACAGAAATGATTCATCTTTTTAGTGAGTTATCTCTTGATTATTTGATGGTAGTATCTGCAGAGCCCTGCACTGTAAAACAGTTGTTTTCCTTTTATGTAAAAGTGTGGCTTGGGGACAATAGTCAGAGAATGTCTTCCCCTTAAACTTGTATTTAAAATACAACCAGGTTGCCCAAACAAATAACAAACTCAGAATTTCATCAAAACCAGATGTGTTTTAGTTTTAAGTGTCGCTTTCTTTCTAAAGCAGACACTGTTCTGTCAGACTTATTGATAATACAATCCTTAGCTGCGAGCTCTTGAGAATGTCACTGAACTTTGGGCCTGCAAGTGTTCTAGCTGCCTTGTTAGTGGAAGTGTTATGTACCCTTTAAACCCTATGGCTCATTGCTATCTGAGCTTTCTCAGGCTACCATCAGATTCAGGGGAATGGCTATCAACACACAGAATTCACACAGTTGTACAGTTTCTCAGCATCAGCTTCACTTAGCTGTAGTATTTAACTAAGGCTCTTTTTAAGGGGATGAGAGAGGGTGAGAAAATGGAAGACAGGAAGATAAATGAGATTGAATGTACCATTTCCTGGGCCTACAACCTACATGAATGTTAGTCTGTACCTAGGCTGAGACTGTATTTTGACTATAAAAGAATCGTATTGATTCTTGACTTAAAGGTCAGTGCATAAATAGAATTTCCAGTAGAGAAGGATGTTTCAAAAGAAATTGTAAATTATACTACCAGCATATTTGGTAGTTATCCCTGAGGTAGAGGATATGCGTGTAGAAATAGCTTACTAAAATTGGGTGACTTTATGTGAAAGCCAAGGATTGGACTTCTGTGTTTATCTTGGAGATCTTATGGTTATCAATGATCACTACAAAAATAGGTTAGTTGTACAATTATATTGTAGTAGAAGGTTTAAGATAGGGTGGGGAAGAAAGTTGAGAACTCGTCCCTTGAAACATACATTTCTGTCTGGCAGTGGTGGCACACACCTTCAATCCCAGCACGTGGGAGGCAGAGGCAGGTGGATCTCTGTGAGTTTGAGGCCAATGTGGTCTACAGAGTGAGTTTCAGGACAGCCAGGGCTACATACACACACAAAAAGCCTGTGCTGAAAAACAAAGCACACACAAACAAATAAACCTTATGTTTCTGATCATAACATTATATCTAAGCCTATTGGTAATAAAGGCCTGTCTTTAATATATGCTACCATGTGGAGAATCTTCCTGGCCTTCTAAAGCCTTTTGAAATTTCTTCCTACACATATCTCAGTAAGTTCTTAGCTAAAGTGAAAAAGATAGTGAGTGGTATGTCAGGACACTTGACTGAACCTGTTTCTCTATAGCTGCTTTTCTTCAGGTAGGATGCCTATCCTCCGTGGGCCCTGGTTTTCACACCTAATACAATCCATGACATACGCCTTGTCTGATGGTGAGAGTAAAACACTCATTTGGGTCATATGTGATTTGTCATGGATGTACATGAAGTATGTATGACTTGTGAGTAAATGAAGAATTTGCACTTTGACCATTAGGTGCACATCTTGTGTAGGAACATGAAGTACAGTTAAACAAGTAAACTCATTTTGAAAATAATTTGAGAAGAGATTTCTTTTAACAAGCAACTCCCCTGAGATTTTAAGATACTGGCCTACTTTGGGCGTGGTCTCATGAACTCTAAATGCAGATGAAAAGCACGCGTGGACCCCTTGGCTCCTGGACTCAGTTCCAGTTCACCACTCACACGGGACTGCTGATAACTGCTTTTTATGTGAGTCTGCCCCTAAATAAATACACCTTTATTATACTCCATTCTGGGCTAGTGTGGGACTATTTTACTGTAAATTGCAGCAGAGCACCTTAAGGAAATCTGAACAGTTGCTACAAAAAGTTTTCACCCCTACTTCTAAGCAGTGCAGTCCCACTCCTAAGTGTTTAACCAAATAAAATTCTTTACACAAATATTTGTGTTGGCTTTACCTTGTAATTGTCAAGAACTAGGGACACCCAGGGCAAAAGGATAAACTAGAGTATAGTCATACCACAGAACGATATGTAATAGGAACAGACTGCTAGCTGAGCATGCCTTTAATCCCAGCACTGCAGAGGCAGAGGCAGATGGAGCTCTCCTGTGAGTTCTAGGCTAGCCAGTTCTACACAGTAAGTTTGAGGGCAGCCAAGACTACAAAGTAAGATTCTGTCTCTGAAAAAAAACAATAAAATAAAACCCACAACAATAAACTACTAATGCATATAACACTGTTAAAAAAATCTTAGGTGCATTGTGCTAAATACAATAAATCACCACATATTCCATGATTCTATTTGTGTATTTGTCAGGAAAAGACAAGACTGAGGACAGAAAACATGCTGAGAAGTTGGAGGAGGAGGGCTTACCACAGAGGGGCATAGGGGACTTCGAGGAGACAGCAATCTGAATGTTCTATATCTTGATTACTATGATTATATAAGTGCTTACTTAAAATACACAGTGTCCCAACACCCACGTAACACCTGACACTCTCTTCTGGCCTCTGCACACCTCCATACAGACACTTATACACATATAAACAAATATTATGAAAGAATGAATTTTATTATATGTAAAGTTTATTTTGAATAGCCCCAAGTACAGATGTTTAAAATCTTAAAATTATGTTTCAAAACAGATTCAATATAAACATTTAGCTAAAAATTTTCTTATGCAGATTCCATTGGTTGATTTAATAATAATTTGATAATAGCTTTCAAAATCTTAAAATCCATTACATATCCTAGTAATTTTACTTCTGTTTTGTTTTGTTTTTCAAGACAGCATTTCCAAGTAGCTATGGAGCCATTCCTGGAACTTGCTCTGTATACCATGCTGGCCTCAAACTCACAGAGATCCACCTGCCTCTGCCTCCTGAGTGCTGGGATTAAAGGCGTGCGCCACTGCCACCTGGTATGTAATTTTATTTCTTACATTTCTCCTTATTATTAGCCAAGTTAGATGTTCTCTGTAACAGCATTGGTAACCTGTTATAGTGGAAGTGAAGACCAGGAGTATTTAAGTTGAGAGATTTGAACTAAATTATAAGACATTGTTCTGCAGGTGGAAATGAGAAAAATGGAGTGGAAATATAGGTAGGGACATAATTTAATTATCTGGAGCTGCAATAGCATCAAACGGGGATGGGGAGAAAAGGGATGCGAATGCCTCCATGACCCATGCATCGTCAGCAGTACCAGTTTCATGATCTTGTCCACCATGCTCTTTTACTCCCCACTCCCCTTCTTTCTCTCTTTGCTCTTTTGGTCTTTGACTTTAATTTTTTATTATTTTTATTTGTATATTTTGTGTACAGTGCTTACAGACCAGAAAAGGGTGTTGGATCCCTAGAGCTGGCGTTAGAGGCAGTTGTGAGTCACCTGATAGGGTTCTGGCAGCATGTCCGTCAGAAAAGCAGAAAATCCCTTTAGCCACAGAGCCTTTCTCTAATCCCATGCTAGCCTAGAACTCACTATTTGACTCTTATTTCAAACTCCTGATCCATCTGCCTCCAGCTCCCAAGTGCTAGGTATATGATAGGTATTTGCCCCAGTGCCTGGTCTACTGTGTTCTTAAGCTACACAGTCTGTTATGAATATACTTTCCTACTTGATCCCATTTCTTCCTTATTCAGGAGGTCTGAAAGAAGGATTTACTCTTTTTATAAAATAGCAGGTGGAGAGGAAAACTGGTATTGGATTTTGAAAAATTGACCTGAAAATTATTGGACAAGTGACAAGGTGAAGAGATAAAAGTTGAGGGTTTTTGAAGGTGAAATCAGTGATCTTTTGTGGTTCGTTTTTTACCTGCTGAGAAGCTGAAGCAAACCTTACGGCCACTACTGGGGAAGGAATGTGCATTGCTATAGTGGCAAAGTATTTTTTCCTCTTTGTGAGCCTTACTGTCTTATTGTTCTATTGCTGTAAAGAGACACCATGACCAAGGCAACTCTTTCAAGAGAAAGCATATAATTGGGGGGTGGCTTACATTTTCAGGGGTTTAGTCCATTATCATCACGGCAGGGAGCATGGTGGCATGCACAGAAATGGTGCTGGAGAAGTAGCTGAGAGTTCTACATCCAGATCCTCAGGCAGCAGGAAGAGAGGAACACTGGGCCTAGCTTGGGCTTTTGAAACCTGAAGGCCCACCCCCAGTGACACACTTCTTCCAACAAGGTCACATTTGCTCCAGCAAGACCATACCCCTTAATCCTTCAAGTGACCGAGCCCTAGTGACCAAGCATTCAAATTTATGAGCCTGTGGGGGCATTCTTACTCAAACCACCACTCTTACTCAACTGAACCTAGCTAATTTATTTTTATAGATAGTGAAAGTGGTCAGTATAAAAGATAGACCTCAGTAGTAATGTTTTCTGCTCCCTTAAGGAAATACATTGTAGTGAGTGTTATGTTGCACACTGTAATCTCATCACTCAAGGCTGCAGCAGAAGAATCCCAAATTAAGTTATACCGTAAACCTAGTCTATATAAACCCTACCTTTCCAAACAAAAGAACATGTAGAGAATATGCTTTGATGGAACCATAGTTTATCACTATGCTTAAGGCCCTCTGTCTTCTCATTAAAATAAAAAAAAAAGCACAAATAGACTGGTAGCTAGCTCAGTGGTAGATTGCTTGTCTAACATATGAAGGACCTGGCTTCAATTTCCAACACGACTAACTTTTTTAAGTAGGCAGCACCTCTGCTAGTTGCAATTGAGCTGTTTGCATGCTAGTTTTACCAGTTGGTTTTTGAAGGGAATATAACAGAGGCCTGGGCTTTTGAAACCTCGGCTATAACACTGTGGGCATGTGCATATCCTTTGGTAGACTTTAGAAACAGACTCCAAGCAGTCCAGACAAATAGAAATTTAGGAGAGATCCTGAGAGGGCAAAAGGCAGCTACATGCAATCTCATTTCTAGACATATCCCAACTCAGGTGACTCGGTGTCTGCTTGTTGTGACTCTGCATACATTTAAGAATGTATTTAACCGAATTAGGCACATCTCCCACCCCCACCAGTCAGCTGATAGCAGTGCTTCTGCAGGCTCAGTTGCAGAGGAGCTTCATCCCTGTGTTTGAGAAGATTCTTGTTTGTTTTTTTAAATATTTTTTATGTCTATGTTTTGCCTATATATAAGTTTGTACATCCCTGGTGCCCACAGAGGCCAGAAGGAAGGCATCATATCCTCTGTAACTGAAGTTACTGCTAGTTGTCAGCCATCATATGTGTTGGGAATTGAACCCAGGTACTCTGGAAGAGCAGTACATGCTCTATAACCTCTGAACAATCCTGTAGGCAGAATTTTTCGTCAGGACTAGCAGCTTCCCAAATAACCACACGGAGACTTAGAATTTGTTATAAATGCTTGGCCAGTAGCTTAGGCTTGTTACTGACTAGTTCTTTTTTACAACTTAAATTTACTCATATTTCTTATGTACGCTGTACCACATGGAGGTACCTTTTTTCAGCATGGCATTATTCATCTTATGCTCCCTCTGCATCTGGCTGATGGCTCCGCCTTTCTTCCCTGTGCTTTCTTTTTGCCTGCAAGTCCTGCCTGACCTACATTCTTAACTATTGTCCAGTTAACCATTTATTATTTATTTATTTATATTTATTTATATATTTTATGAGAGCAACAAATACTGACAGTGTACAAAAAGATTGTTCTACAGCACCTTGAGTTTTTTGTGAATGACAAAATCACTGTAATATAGGGAACCAGCCCTATTTTTACTTTCTGATTCAGCTATTGCATCACATGTGCTTTTAAACTGTCTTTCTTCCACTGGTGAGGTGGCTCAATGGGTAAAATGCTTGCCTTGCAAAACGAGGACCTGAGTTTGGACCCTACTCAATCTTTATAAAATTAAGACACATTGGCACACAATTTGTAATCCCAGCACTCCTATAACGAGGTGAGAAGTAGAGACAGAAGAATTTTCAGAAGCTCATGGACCAGCCAGCCTGGATAAGCAGCAATGAATGAGGGGAAATTGTCTCAAATTAGGTAGAAGGCAAGGAATACACCCAAGGTTGTCCTCTGACGACAGCATATGTGCACACCTGCACTCACACAAACACACACACACACTTCTTTTAAAAAATACAAAATAAGTTTCATTTGCCATAAAATGGTCAGGTCAACCCCATTAAGATTTCAGTCAGACATTGGAGTATAGAGTATGCCTTAGAGAATGAGATCTCCAGCCTCAGAATTTGGTTTTTCTACAAGTATAATCAAGATTAAGAGGGGAAGGTTACAAGACTAGAACCTGCAGGGAGTTCCTGAGCCTAGGTGTTGTTCAGAATCATAACAGACCCTTAAGACTCCACTGCAGCTCTTTATGTAGTAGGTCTTTATGAGGTGGGTCTGCCGCTATTTCAGATGGCCAGAGAACCACTCTGACAGACGTAGAGCATAGTCTTTGCTGCTTTCCTTCAGTTAGAGGAAAAGAGAAGTGAGAAGCTACACGGTTCCTTCAAGCACACCTCTAACGGGCTAAAGCCTGTTCTCGCAGGAGATGTGCTTGGAGCCCCAGACACCAGCTCAAGGATTCTAAAGCTCCCCTGTGAGAAAGGCACAGAAAAATGCCTAAGGCTGTACATGTTGTTCGTCAGTTTTATGACAGACTAATTGCAGAAATAGCAAAGATTAACAGAGACTCTTGGCATTCACATAGGGCCATGACTCCCTAACCTGGTTTACCTTCATAATTAGTCATTAAGTGCTTTTGTAATTGAAGGGAAATTCTATTTTAGAAAATGACCGGAATGGCAAGAATTTTGATCATGTATAGTAATTCTTTAAATTAATAGTATAAATGGTAAGAATTTTGATCATGTATAGTAATTCTTTAAATTAAACCTTAACAGGAAGTTCCCTGCCACATCTACCCCTTTTTTGCCCATCGAATCAGATTGGGTCACTCATCGATGCTTACTGCATCCCAGCTATATGCTAGATGGTTTCCTGCCTCCATCTAGATGGGTCATAATCCAAAGTACTGCATCCTTTCCCTTAGCATCTGCCCTGAGCCAGCATCAGCTCTAATAGGTTCTAGTCCCTGTGGCTATATCCATTCTACATTAGAGCTGTTCCATCTTCTGGCCGTTTTGATTTGATGGTTTGTTTTGTTTTGTTTTGTTGTTTTAAAGCATGTAGCCCATGCTGGCCTGAAACTCACCATGTCTCCCAAGAATAACCTAGAACTCTTGATCTTCTCACTCCTACCTCCAGAGTTCTGAGATTATAGGTGTGTATCAGCATGTCACCATGCCTGGATCTCATCTCCTGCTTTACGTTGCAGTGGCTTCTCTCTTCCAATTCATCCTCCAATACGAACTGCTGCCATCACCCAGCACCCTTGGGATTAAATTGTCCTGGATCTGAGGTCATGTGCCGTCTCACTTTTGCCTTTCAAACTCTATTTCCTTGTCACATGCTATTGTCTCTACCTGCCAGAACCCCCCCCATTTCCCACCCCATTTAGCCCCTTAGATTTATTTCCACACCTAGAACAAGTTTGGATTTATTTCTTGGGTTTTTCTTTTTTTCATCCTAAAATCTTTTCTTCACTCTGCCAAGCAGATATTTTTTTCTCTTTTCTAGTCTTCTTAAAAGTCAGTGCATGCCTTTAATCCCAGCACTCAGGAGGCAGAGGCAGGTGTCTCTGGGAGTTCAAGGCCAGCCTGCTCTACAAGAGCAAGTTCCAGGACAGCTAGGACTGTTACACAGAGAAACCCTGTCTCAAACAACAACAACAACAACAAAAGTCAGTGAAGGGGGGAGTGTGACTCAGTGCAGATCCTTGCCATCTAATGCTCATGGAGGGGGAGTGTGACTCAGTGCAGACAGAGCCTTACCATCTAATGTTCATGGGGGGAGTGTGACTCTGCAGAGCCTTACCATCTAATACTCATGGAGGGGGAGTGTGACTCTGTGCAGACAGAGCCTTACCATCTAATGCTCATTTACATGGTTTGATACAGACCGTTAGAAGGAAAACAAGACCACTACAGCAACATCACAGGGTGTTCTGTAAGCTGAGACACTGTTTGTCCTGTTCTCTTGGTGGATCCAGGCCTGCTCCGTGGGGGGAGGGTTTCTCTTTGAATCTTAAGGGCTTGGCATGAAGGGGGTGCTCAGGTTTTTTACTGAATAAAAATTAGCTTTTTCCAGGAACAGGCTGGTAGAGCACGTGTTTAGTTAACAACTATAAATCTCATTATGTGTTTCTTAAAGGAATTACAGTTGCTGTACATAATGGTTTCTATGTTAAACCTGCAGGGTTTACATAGAAGGACTTGTCCTGGGTAAGGCTTCTTTTAGACTTCCATTGTGAGAGAATGGCTTGTCTTGGGAACTTTGTGTTCAGGAAGTTACTGGAAGACATTGGGTTTAACTTAGATGCTTTGCACAGGAAATAAATGTTTCCTATAGCAAGAGAGCCCCACTCAGCCACACTATGCTGTGCAGGCAGAATAAGAGGGCCTGGGAGCGCTTGAGGGTTTGAGAGCAGCAGATTTTACGTGTGCAACCTGTATTTCTTGTGCAGTATTGCTTCCAGATTAAATGGTCTTCATGGACATCTGTTCTGTGGTGCTCCTTGTGGTAGGGTGGGGTGGTGGTAAACTAGACTTGGATCATCTTCTGCTATTCCTTTTTCTTGTTTTATAAAATAATGAAAATTAAAGAAATAAACTAGCATTTATTGTGGGGACTAAATGGCAGGGCAAAGTGAGGCCCTTATTTGGAGGCAGCTTCTCTCAGGAAGCCAGATGCTCTGTCAAGCTCTCTGCTGTCTGTGGTGCTGCTTGCTGTTGACTCAGCCTGCACTCACTCCTTTCTGTTGAGTTTTTCACCTCGTTCATCCTTTGCTATCCTTGCCATACCAGTTGCTTATACTCTATACATTTTATGAAACATCTTCACTCAAGTCAGGTCCCTACAAGACGTGGGCAAGTCCCTGGGGTTTGATTTCCTGCCAGTCCTGGAAAGGCCAGAGAGGAACTTGCAGCAGATGACGCTCTGGGCACTCTTGCCACTGCTCCCTTTTATCATCAAATTCATAGATTATTCTCACCTTTATGTTATCCTGGGTTGGAGAAAAACTGCCAGGATTTAATGTGTTACAGCTCTGAAGGGAAAGGGATCCTGGCAGTCAGAGGCCAAGGATGACCTCCAGCTTGGAAGGGAACAGTATCCTAACAGAGCACTGTTGCTGTGGGGGACAGTTTCCCTAATGCACAGGTAACAACTCTGCTCCAGCAGGGGAGGCCTCCCCTGTGAGGTTGTCACAGTTCTGCTCTGCTCCGGCGGAAGTTGTTACCAGAGGGAGGAATCCAGGAGACTGGCTGCCCTGTCAGAGCAGAAAAAGGCAACACCAAACTAAACAGGTACAGGGCTTATATAGGCTTTCTTAGGGGTGAAACTTTCTATGGTGGAGATTTTCAGGGTGGGGATTAGTTGGATTTCAATTCCTGAGCTTGAGACAAGCTCAGAGATTGGTTGGATTTCATACCCAGGAATCGGTTCATTTTTGTCCTCAGGGATTGATTGGTTTTCAATTAGTGAATTAGTTAGGGGCAAGGTGTGTTTCTTTGGCTCTGGTCTTTGGGCCAGGGTTTTCTTTGACTGGCCCTTTTCACCCTACAAGGTTAACTCAGCCCTTAGGAACACAGTTTGGGACCTTGAGTTGAGGTGGAACCGGTTTTAGTGAACACTATTAGGGCGCAAACAACTTGTCTCTGTCTCGCTCCTAAAATACGAATGATGCTGCCCTTGCAAACCCATGTCCTATTTTTAAAGATTGAATGAGGTGTGTTTGATCTTAAACTCTTGGGCAGTCCTACTAATCTATGATTCAGATTGTTACTGAACCATTGTGTCTAGATTGTCATGGAAGTGAGAGCAGACCGAGTCATTCTTTAAAGAGTAGGGGTGCACAGCCCAGAATGATAAGTGAGATGTAGTTGTGACTGCTCAGAAAACTCCCTGAGATGTAGTTGTATCATTGGAGGGTGACAGTGTTTAGTGTGACTTCTTGTATATCATAAGTAGGTAGAGCTGTTTGGGAAAGTGGTCTCTGTAGCTGGTATTATCTATTTCGGAGCTGAAGTGATTGCAGCATATGCTGTTTAAGAAGACACTTAGGATGGTTAGAACAGAATGTCATGGATAGCATCTGACCTAAACTAATGTGGATTACACAATAGACATTTATTACAAATCTGGTGTGGCTTAAAGTCCAAGGCTGAGATGCTGAGAGGTTCAGTGTATGTGTTGGAGGGGGGGGCACCTTTTTATAGAGTTGCCAATATCTTGTTATATCCTCACATGGCAGGGTAAAAGAGAATGCTGACTCTTGTCTCTGTCTTTCTGTGTATATAAGGACACAAGTGAGGGTGAGACACTTCTGATCACCTAACCCTGGTTACCCTTCAAAGGCCCATCTCCAAATCCCTTCACTTGAGAGGTCAGGGCCTCAGTACATGGAGTATGGGTGGGAAGGAGACACATATAAGTATCTACCCTATAACATCACCTATGTCTCTGATGTTTGAGCTTCCTTATCTTTTAAAATTTATTTGCAGGCATGGTGGTGCACACCTCTGATCCTAGCACTCTGAAAGCAGAGGCAGGTCTGTGAATTTAAGGCTAACCTAGTCTACATAGTTCCAGGATAGTCCAGACCATACAGTGAAATCCTGTCTCAAAAGAGTCTACGTTGGGGTGCAGAGAACTCTCTGAAAGTTCTGTTATTAGATGTATTGTGTAGTCGACAGGTTGCTCCTGGCTATTTCTGGGGTGTAGTACATGTTAAGGCCCTGGCATCCATATATTTTTGTTTTCTCAGCCTACAAAATATAAACCCAATGGCTTCATGTCATCCAAGAGAAAATGAGTTTCTTGACAGCCTGTATTTTTCTACATTTAGCAACTAACTTTTGTACAATAGTTATTTTATGTATAACAGCACAGCTCTTAACCACAGTAATTAAAATCGTCCTGAATAGATGTTGTTACACTTAATTATGGATTGTATGCTCTAGTTGATGTAAGCTTGTTACATTTAGAACATGGTTGTTTATGGCTGATGTTTAAAATTTGCTGTTTTCAGTTTCTTTTATAAGGGCTATACTGTTACGGTTTTTTGTTTTGTTTTTTGTTTGTTTGTTATACAAATTGTAACATTTTAGCATTGCCATCCTTGGTCAGTCATGTAATACTGACTCTGTGTGCCACCTAGCTAATGTGTTGCAACAGGCAAAAGAGCATGTCCTGAACATTTGTGATTTACAGAACAGAGCAACTCAGAGCATTCTAGGTGGCAGAGAAACACTTCCTGGGAAAGGAGGTGATATGATGAACTACCTCCAAATGAACTTCACATTGGTTCTGGTTAGAGATAATCTTTGCCCACAGAAGTGGGAATAAAGATCTGCATTTCATTTCCCTCTAAGTGAGACAAGGACTCTTTCAAACTATATATAGACACTAGCGTGGCAGAGCAGTACATGGAAAGAATGTTCAGCATCATTAGCTATTAAAGAAATGCAAATCATATATTGTTAAAGCTAGAGTAAGCAGTAATGCCACATATCGTGAGGATGCCAGATAATTTCACCTCCCACCTCCCATTGCTGGTGGGAATGTGAAATGGTAGTGTGATCCTGGAAAGTAGTAGTCGGACAGATCCAAAGCAGCTAAGCCTGCACTTGGGTTGCACTCAGTTGTCCTAGGCATTTGCCCTAGAATATGAAAACGCACATTCACACAGACCTGTGTGCAGATACTTAGAACTATGCCTTCTTTGTAATAGCCAGAAGCACAGTTACCTGTCCTTCAATAAGTAAAGGGTTTTTGTTTTGTTTTGTTGTATTTTGTTTTAATGATAAGTCTATGCCATGAAATGCTATGTAGCAGGACAATTGAATGAGTTATTGATACAGCCATATGATAAGTCTTCAAAAAATATGAGGGAAAGAAGGCAGTCCTAAAAGACTACATAGTTTATGATGCTATTTGTATGACTTCCTTCCTAAAATGACAGACATTTCAGAAATAGAAACCATATTAATGGTTGCTAGGAACTGGGGAGAAGACGACACTGGTTGTGATGTTTTGCTGGTGCATCCCAAGTGGAGGGCACTCAGTAGAGGCTTTGGATGTAGCTGTGTTCTTTCTCAGAACTCTGCAATCTACACTGGTTTCACAGTAGAAAGACAGTTTGCTGATTCATTTGTTTATTTGGCGTTTTGGAGATAGTTCAGGCTGTCCTTGAACTTCTGATCTAGAAAGGCTAATTTTTAAAAATATAATCAGTCAGGCCTGGTGGAAGTCAAGAGGCAGAGGCAAGTGGATCTCTGTGAGTCAAGACCAGTAGGGTCCTCATAGTGAATTGTAGACACCCAGGGCTGCACAGTGAGACCATCTCAAACAAAACAAAAAGATGAAGAAGAAAGAGATACAGTGAGATGATCCGTGAGTATTCTGAAGGAGCAATGTTTCTGCCACACACAGTGCATGTTTTAGCCTGTTGATTGGTCTAGCTTATGTATTGGTAGTTTGATTTTTTTTTCCTTTCTTTGTTCAAGAAGTAATTACTGTCAGATACAGCAGCACACACCTGTAAGCCCAGCATTTGAGAGGCTAAAATAGGATTTTATTTGGCCTTGAGTTCTAGGCCAACTTGGGCTACAAAATGAGACCCTGGAGAGAGATTGGCCAGGCGTGGTGGCATAGCCTTTAATCCCAGTATTCAGGAGTCAGGGGAAGGCAGATCTCTGTGAGCTCAAAAGCTACCTTATCTGTATCTCTAGTTTTAGGCGAGCCAGGACTACACAATGAGACCATGTCTCAATAAAGTGAAAATTTAAAAATTGTGTGTTTGATGTATAACCTGGACTTGCTATCAAAGCCAATTCAATCATCCTAAAACCAAAGCTACCAGTCTGTGATTGTTTCATTATTATAACATAAAGAACTCCACCTTAGATTGTAATAAGATTAGCTCCTGGTGTATGTTGCTCAAAGCCAGCTCTTTGGTATGCGCAATTTGAAGCCTTGGTCATATAAATACCCAAAGGACATATAAATACCCAAAAGAAACTATCAGGATTATATGTCTCAGGCTGCCAAGCAGCTAGACTGTGATATAGTCATCTCTATGTAGACTGCTGAGTGGAATCTGTGCTGCCCAAGCACTGCCCGGCTCTGGAGAGTAGGCTGAGTTGTGTCAGACAGGAACTGGCAGGTCCCCTTCATTTTCTCAGTGGATCTGTGCTTTGTCCCTGTTCCCCCTTGGACTTACCTGACAACACAGGATGTCTCTAGAACTTTGCAGAGATGGAACTTTGAGCTTAGGGCAACTCCATAGCTGGTCTAAAGAGACCGCTGTGCGCATGGTCAATAGCTGGGACTTGTCACTCCTGGAGTCCAATAAAAATTGACTTCTGGATTAGCCTTGAACTAGAGGGTTTCTCTGATCCTACTTCAAGGGGAACGGCTTTCCGTGGATTTGGCTTTGGCATAACATTAAAGTGTCCGCTGAGTGATGGTGTGCTCAAGCACTGGAATGAGATCTGAGCCTAAGGATTAAGGGGTTTGTTTCTGTATGGATTGGGTTTTCCCATGGAAGAATGGGGGTGGGAGATAAAGCCAGGTTTAGGTGCACCTCTCCTCCTTCAAATTGCAGAGCTCTAGTGATCAAGATTTGAGTAGTGAGAAACAAATTAAAAGCCCTTTTTGTGCTCTGAATATTGTGGGTTGTGCTGAGGTACTGAAGGGATTTCCCTGGAAAATAGTGTTAGCATGTGTTAGTCCTAGGGCAGCTCACTGTAGTTTGATGCAGCATGTCTCTGAACCATAACATCTCAACTATCAATCGCATCCTTTGTCTCCTTTGAGACGATGAGTGTCTAGTTTCTGGTGGAGGATTAATTCCCCTGGGCCTTTTCTGCTTGGCTGCTGTGGTCAGAGTGGATGCAGCAGGGTCCAACACCATGGCAGGAATGCAGCTGTGACTGCCCTTCAGTTGCTTCTCTTCAGGTCCTGAGCTGTTGGTGGAAGGAGATGGAGCAGGTGGGCTCCCTGGTACAGTGGGCCCTACCCTGGAGTGTAAAAGGAAATGGAACTTCTGCAGCCTCAGGCCCCACCTAGAGGCAGCCTCCAAGTCAGACGTCTGTCCTTGTGATGTGTGACCGCAGCAGCAGCAGGAAAGGAATGGGCCCTGAATAGCAAACAAGAGTGTTTTATTAAAACTTTTTTTTTTGGTCATTGTTATTAGTTGTCAAATTCAGTGCTGACATCATCTTTATTTTCTTACAGTCTCAAACCATGAATTATGTGGGTCAGCTGGCTGGGCAGGTGCTCGTCACTGTAAAGGAACTCTACAAGGGCATTAACCAAGCCACTTTGTCTGGGTGCATCGATGTTGTCGTGGTGCGACAGCAGGATGGCACCTATCAGTGCTCGCCTTTTCACGTGCGCTTTGGGAAGCTGGGAGTCCTGAGATCCAAGGAGAAAGTGGTAAGTGCAGCACCCAGCCTGCTTTCAGGTGGGAAAGGGGTTGTCATGGTGAGCTGCCCCTCCTTACTCTTTTCTTTTTTTTAACTTAAATGCTGTTGAAGAAGTGGTAAGGAAACACTGCTTTTGAAGTGGCTTATAAATTCAGAAGACTCTGTTACAGGAAGTTTCTCCAAATGAGAAAGAAACTGAAATTATGAAGATAATCCTACATGTTGAAATTCAGAACCAAACTGAAAATAGGTACAAACAAGGAAGTTGGGCTTGTTTCAAAACGAAATATTTCCTTTACTTAAGGCAGCACTTTAAAATAGTATAAGACCAGTAAGATGACTCAGTGAGTTAAAACTTTTGCCATCAGTCCTGAGGACCCAAGTTTAACCCCTGAGACCACATGGTGGAACAAGAAAGCATACTGGAAAGTTGTTATTCTCACATGTACCCCCCATGTACCCTGTGGTTCACATTAAAATCTTAATTAAGAAAGAGACTTTCTAAAAATAAAATAAAATAATACAGGCTAGAGAGCTAGATTCTCAGTCAGTGTAATATTTGTATAGGTACACAAAGCCTTGGGTCCAGTCACTGTCACTGCATAAGTCAGACATGGTGGCCAGTGCCTATTACCTAAGCACTGAGGACGTGAATGCAGAAGGACCATAAGGTGAGGATCATCCTCAGCTCAGCCACAAAGCAAATTTGAGAAACATGAGAGAGAACCTGTTGTTTGGGAGGTGATGGAGGAGGGTCATCTGTCTATGTGTTACTTTCATTGGTTAATA